>OMLM01013033.1:106222-128430 GCA_900302695.1 Helostoma temminkii
CAGATTTCACACATATAGTGTATTCACAAAGGAAAAGAAAAACGTCACCATTCAGGCAAACAATCCCTCCTTTTATCCCTGTTAAATGCTCAAAGGAAATAGAAATGTGTTATTTTGGGGGGAAATATGTTTTGTCAAGCAGATTTGGTGGTATTTTATTGTTCCATGTACATTTTTAAGAGTGAAATGGTGTATCCATTCCTTGTATAGTTAATGCTAAAATGTATATACTGTAAAACATTAGTATTTACTAAGACTATTCGGACACATAGTGGAGATTATATTATAACAGGGGTCTTTTGTTTGTTTGTTTTAGTTTGTTTGGTTATTCTGTCATGATGGGTCTAATTTGACAGCTGGACAATTTCATATACACAATACATTTGCTGGCATCTCTTGAGTTCCTCTCACATTATTAGGCCAGCTAACCTCTGACCATTCTTGTCCTTTTCTTAAAAAGTTGTCTTATCTTAGCTAATTACACAGCAAGTAAATCTGAATCCATATTCACTAGTCCCCTCTCTGACCTGCACAACCTGAAGACATGAAAACAGAGAAACCACAGGTCAAAATTAGACATCTGTCATCTGGAAAACTGATAATGACTTAATGAAATTGTTCATCAGTTTATCATATTTCTGATAAAATATAAAACAGCAAGACGCATAGGAACTCAGAGGACAGAGAGAGACCAATTGGTCTGAAATCATTTGTGGTGAGAGGGCTCCTCCTCTGGTGGGTTCATGTCACAGATATTAACTCACTGAGGGATTTTTTTGTTCAGGTTTTCTGATGGTTAGTGTTACTCTGCATCATGGACACAAAAATGTGCAGCAGTGTCTTCAGGCTGAACATTCTGTCCTTTAAGAGTGACTGTGCTATGTGATGACCAAAAATAGACACAAAATGATCACTAAGATATATAAAATTGTCAAAAACATATTATTTTTAAAACAGTATATGTGTCAGTTAAGAGATAGATAGATAGAATAATATAGTACACACCATAATAACAGTACGCTCTGTAAAAACTTAAATAGAAAGTGTCTTGATACATATAGTTAAACTGTAGCAGACTGCAGTAGACTCTGACTCTCTGTCAGAGAGTCTTTGTACAGGCTGATGGCTGTCGACACAAATGACTTCCTGTACCTTTCCTTGTCACAGCAGAGCTGAAGAAGTCTCTGGCTAAAACTGCTCCACTGTTTGACCAGTAGCTGTGGAGAGGATGTGACTGTTCTCCATGATGTTCAGCAGTTTGTGCAGCATCCTCCTCTCCACCACCTGCTCTAAAGGTTCCAGAGACATCCCCAGCACAGAGCCAGCCTTCCTGATGTGTTTATTCGATTTGTTAGTGTTGCTGGCTCTGATGCCCCAGCAGACGACAGCAAAGAAAACTGCACTGGCTACAACAGACTGGTAAAAGATCTGCAGCAGATCTTGTTGCACACATTAAAGGACCTGAGCTTCCTCAGGAAGTAGAGTCTACTCTGTCCCTTCCTGTACACAGCCTCTGTGTTGCACTTCCAGTCCAGTCTGTTGTCCAGGTGAACTCCCAGGTATTTGTACCTCTCCACCACCTCCACCTTCTCTCCCAGAATGGAGACAGTGTCAAGGCTATTTCTCTCCTCCTAAAGTCCACAACCATCTTATTGGTCTTGCTTACTCCAGTGCTCCTGTGCTGCTGATCAACCGCTCAGACTCACATCCCTGCACCCCTGACAGACAAACTGTGGTCTGTCTGTCAGGTAGTCAGTGATCCAGGAGGCTGTGGAGGAGTCTGCCTGCATCTTCAGGAGCTTTTCTCTCAGCAGGTCAGGCTGAATGGTGTTAAAGACACTGGAGAAATCAAAGAAAGTGGTCCTCACAGTTTTGTTTGCTTTGTCCAGGTGAGAGAGAGAGAGCTGAAGCAGGTAAAAAATGGCACCATCTTAGGCCAACTGTAGTGGGTCTAGTGATGTCTCAACCTGAGGTCTTAAATGGGTCAGAACCAGCCTCTCCAGGACCTTCATGATATGTGAGGTCAGAGTGACTGGTCTGCATTCATTAAGAGCAGCGGGAGATTAAGTTTTAGGAAGTGGAATCAGACATGCTGTCTTCCAAACCTCTGGCACCTGCTCCAGTCTCAGGTTCAGGTTAAAGAGGTGCTGTATTATCCCAGAGAGCTGCTCAGAACAGGCCTTCAGGACTCTGGGGCTGACACCATCAGGTCCTGCTGCCTTATTCTAGTTCAGCCTCTCTAGCTGCCTCTTCACCTGGTTACTGAAAGGTCTTGACCTTAATATTGGCAAATGTGAAGTATTAACTAAAAACTTAAACAGCTTGACTGTTTGTGGTATACCTGTTAAAACACTGGAACATATCTATTTAGGCTATAAGATCACAAAAGATGTGCAGGAGGGGAAAACTTTGTCCTTCCCCTTCAACCTAAACTAAACTTAAAATGTATTAACTTCATAAACTTAATTTAACTTAAAATCTTTAATTGTTAATTTAACTGATTTAAAACTCTGCTGAGAATCCGAGAAGTGTCTTTGTTGTAAATCTGTATATTAGTTCTTCATTCATTAAAACTCAGGTAGAAAACTATTTTAAAGTGCTTTTATTTCACAAGGATTTGTATATTATCTCTATCAACAATTTACAAAACAGAGAAGCAGTAAAAATGCATGAAATATCTGTTTGAGTGTGTCATTGGAACCTTGTAGAACATCAGGTCATTTCTGAATGCATATGAAAACAGACCTCTGGCCCCCAACTTATTTTTTACCGCAACTTTATCTATTTTATATTTTCTTCTGTCCTATGTGCTGGTATATTGTTAAACTTAACATGTTCCACTGGCTATCATGTGACATTTTCAAAAAAAGGGAGGGAAAAAAAGAAATATGTGCATACCATACAGTCTGCGATGCCTACCAGCACTGGGGTGCAAAAAAAAGATAGAAGCAGATATTTTTCAGTTATTGGCTCCAATGATGCACTGACCTTGTTTCAGCATAAGCACTGAACAACTAACTGAAGGTCATGAGATTACACAGTGTGCAGATGTTTCTTTTTGTGGCTAGCTTTGCTTTTAAAAAGGAGTATTCTTAGACAGAGACTGACTTGTTAGCCATAATAACTCACCACAAAAAGGCTACGTACAGTAATTTGTTGTTCACTGATTTATAATTTAAAGCACACTGCACATGAATAACAGGAGACCTGAACTTACATATTTCCTATAGTACCTGAAAGCAACGCTGTCTGTTGGCAAAATCCGCCAGTGAGACATAATATCCCACAACCCGTGAAGGCAGCAGTATCGAGCGGAAAGCAGCGATAATGGCAGAAGCGGTGAGTTTGCGGCAGCTCTGCCGTTTCAACGTTAAAAACATTTGTTTTGTGAATGGTGTCAGGAATAGGACGCGTATTGGCGATATTAAAACTACATTTGGTGGAAAGGCAATATAATTAACGATATTTTAGATAAATGGATAGGTAGAGGTTTCTCAGAGAACAACTGTAAACTAGCTAACTAGTCAAGTGTGTATCAGTCGCGGGGTAACTAGCTAAGCTAACGTTACATTCCATTCCATTTATATGTCTTCAAATTAAAAGCCTCCACTTTTCACCACCATCGCTTGCATGTGGGGTCCGCTGGTGCTGCTTTTGGTTTCATTTTCAGTGTGATGGTAAAGACAGTTATAAAGTACCGTTGTAACCACGTAAACAAATCTCGATATTTTGATATGTAACGTTAGCTAGCAGTTAGTTAGCGGTTCGTTAATTGAAAGTAACTTGCTAATGCTAAATGTAACTAATACCGTAACTAAAAACCCAATAAAAAGTCGCCAGCGCCTTCATCGTGAAGGCAGGAAGATGAAGAAGAAGAAAAGCAATCCGCCTTTCTACCGATGAGCATTAGCGTCAAAACAAGAGTTTCTGGACTGAGCTGGGCGGTTCATTCTCAGTGTTGTGGCAACATTTTAATGTAATGTGCCACAATCTCAGTGCTCTTTCTTACTAGTTTGCACTTTAGTAGATATTGTACAGTTCTTTTGGCAGCGGAACGCATAAAGCAATATGCTTAGTAATACTCCAATTATGCATCAGGACGCGCCAGCCTGTTGTTATGTTATTGCTTTTCATTATACGTCATTCTCATTCAGCAGTCATTTAAGGTTATCTTTCCTATAGAACAGGTCTATATCTTGTTCTTCTTTAACTACTTAAATAGCCACACTATTTATGGAAAGCACTGGGAACTACACAAAACCAAAAATTAGAATAATAATAATAAGACTCATGAACAGCATTATGTGACCAAGGCTTAATACCTCACCTGAAATTTTTTATAGTAATTTGGACACAACGCCTATGTGTTTTTGTGGTAATTATGATGAGACTTTGATACATCTAGTTTGATGAACTTTCTCCAAAACCATCATTATGGAGGTCAGAGGAACATTTGTA
This sequence comes from Helostoma temminkii, assembly GCA_900302695.1. Taxonomy (NCBI): domain Eukaryota; kingdom Metazoa; phylum Chordata; class Actinopteri; order Anabantiformes; family Helostomatidae; genus Helostoma; species Helostoma temminkii. The sequence continues at coordinate 110,681 of OMLM01013033.1, forward strand.
CTCTTTGCTAGAAGACAGTGACATTGTACATTAGAAATATGTTCCTGGAGTGAAGAATTTTTATAGCATAACCCTTAATATATACTTGCAAATTGCAAAATAATATGAAATTTAAAAACAATAAGGCCATAAAAACCATATCTATATGTAAAAGACTATTTTTGAAATTCTAAATGTCTTAACACTGTATGTATTTCCCTCAGAAACATTTTAAAAGGTTACTTAGTCAAAAGTCTTAATAGGCATTTATAACAGTCTCAGCCTGTTTTACTTAACAGACTGTCATCTGTCCTCTTTTCTCCCCAGGTATCTGAGGGTGAGGCACGGGCAGTGAATCCGCCACCCAAACGCAGACGCATCCTTGACCCTAAGGCAATTGTCCCAGTACCAGTCTACTCCAACAAGGTAAACACAGGGAACACCCATGCTCATTAGTGAACTGTGAACTGCACTAAGCTTTTCTGGCTTTGTCTGAACATGAAATGTGCTTTAGATGAGCTGAATGTTTTTGCTTTCAGGTGAACAGCAGTCTGCAGCTCAAGCCAACGGCAGCAGTATTGACTGAAGAGGAAAAAACAGGTAAAAGCAAAGTTTGATTAGATTTTGTGTGGATAAAAAAGGATCCAGCTCAGTGGCAGGTGGTTTTATTGCTGTGAAGTTGACTGTTTCTGTCTATGGTCAGATGATGCTTTAGGTGGCAAATTGTGGCTGGAGTTTTCATCGAGAGAAATTAGTCCACCCGTCGTCGCCCTCAGTGACTCTGAGGAGGAAGAAGCTGAATGTCTGGAGGACAAGCAGCAACAGACAGAACCGTAAGCCGTGAAGTTAATATTACAGAACTGGTTCATGCCTTAATAAAAGGCTTATTTTACATCTCTAAGGCCTGAATTAAATCTATCTAACTATCCAATAGTAGATATAGTCAAAATCATTTGATTCCATATAAAATCAGTAAATCTGCACTTGGATGTTCAGCATAACCAAATTCAATTAATTCCCCAAATTTGGCCATGAATGTTTGTTTACCATTGTTTTCTCACAGTCTTCTTTATTTCAGAGAGACCATACGCTCCCCGTCTCCTCCACCTCCAGAGAGTCCAGTTCAGAAACAGTCCCGACAGGTCAAACAGAAGCTCAGGTGAGTCTGTTTTGTACCAAATGAAGAGGTATATACAGAATTTTATTTACGTATCAGGAATTATTGCGTAATTCCTCCAGAAAGTTTTAGGGTTAGCTCAAAGTGCTTTACACCTCAATGAAGACAACAATGTAAATAAGTAACAATTATTATTTACAGATACTAATAATGGTAACAGTAGTCATAAAGATAAATTGTTAGTAAAATAAAGTTGAAGCAGCAGAGATACTTGAACTGTTAGCTTGAAGATTGTCATGGTTTTTAAACTATGAAAGATTTAATTATATGTAGTCATATTTCAAACATTAAACGGTTTCTATGTGTTTGTCCCCTTAGTGAAATCAACAGGAAGCTCCAAGCAGTGAACTCCCTGCTCTCTCCGGAGCCTCAAAACAGGACCAGGACCAGGACCAGAACCAGACACGGCCAAGGTCGCACATCTCCAGTGTTTGAAGATGAACAAGACGATGAAGATGTCATCATCGTTACCCCTAACACCGGGTCACAGAGTTTACCATACAGCTCCTCAGTTCGTGAGATCCCCCTCAAGATCCGCTGCAGAACGGAGATCCACAAAATCCCTGTGTTATCTGTACGTACAGAGAGACATCACTAAAAAAAAATTGGCTCTTTACCGCTTAAGCACGTACTTTGTGTTTGATTTCTTATATTTTTTTTAGTCAACACCTTTAAGCGATGTTGTCACTCAGCTATCCGTCATCCTTAATGTTCCATCCCTTCGCCTCCTGTTGTTGAGGGAGGAAGTGGAGCTGCCAACAGACGCTACTGTCAGTGAGCTCGGCCTTGGGATTGCAGACATTATCGGTGGGTTACGCAACATACAAGTTCTTTAGTTACACATTCAGCAACATTCAGCTGCAAGAACAACAAAAGATGATTCATGACTACAGAACTGATCTTACTATAGTATCATTAACCTAAATGCTTTTCTGCACTGCAGACAGGTATCTGTTGCACACACTGCCTCACCAAGTGAAACGCTGGTGTAGTTTGTTATTACATCACCAGAGGGAGTCAAAGCCTTATCCTTGTGACTACACCAATAGTGGCACTTAAAAACACAGAAGACTCGCTGTCTTACATCAGCATTATATCGCTCTTTGCGACAGCATCACTGAAAACATCTGCAATACAGACTTTACAGACTTTTTCTTCTGCTTTTGTGTGCAGAGTGTGTCGTCATGGCAGCGGAGGATGGAAGTGAAGTCAACGAAGGCGGCGGCAGCAGCATCACTGTGAGACTGCAGGGCAAAGATAGGGATTCATCTCAGGAGTTTTCTCTGCACAAAGTTTGTAGCTTTTATTTTTCACTGTATCAATTTTGGATTATGTGTTGGCTTTAGCAGCAGGACAGAAAACATAGCTTATTGTGTGTCTATGTGTGTGTCTGTCTGTTTCAGGATTCACCACTGGGCCCCATCTTCTCCAAATATTTGTCCAAAATGTCTGCAAGTGCCCAGAGAAAGGTTCGCTTCCACTTTGATGGCTTCAAAGTAACACACAGCCAGACGCCAGCTCAACTCAATATGGAGGATGGAGACATAATTGAAGTTTGGACTTAAGGCTTTACATCACATCAACATAGAAGCAGGGGAAAGGGTGTGTTAGCAGCAGCTGTGTCAACACTGGAAGGGTTCTGGTACTGAGTGTTGATCATCCATGTTCTGGAGGTTCTTGCAGCCCAAGACATACTCAGGAAATAGATGTAAGCTACACTTCAGGACTTCATTAACTAGATTAGCTGTCCTGTTCCATCAGGCACATTAGACAGGTAACTGCAAAACTACTCTGAAATGTCTGTGTAGACTCACTGTTTATAATGTCATACCTTCCACTGTATTATATAATACTCCAGTTACTTTATTTGTACTTTGACTTTATTGTACATTTTGAAAATACAAACTTACTTGACATTGAGGAGGGATCGGTTTTTTAGATCTTCAAAAAATTAAATTAAAAAATAATAAGACCTTTAATTACTGTACAGTTATAAACATATAAATATATTTGTGATTGTAACATCAGTTTCCTGTTAATGTTTTTTATATTTTTTTACTTTTAATAAATATAATAAAGAAGTAGATGTTACAATGAGGAAATATTAAGTCTGTGAGTCATTGAGAAAATAGTGTAGTAGCCAGTGGGTATTATCCTTTACAATTTTAAATAAAAATGTAAAGTCCCTGAGTGGAAGGATGAAATGGGCACAGACACAATGTGTCAAAACATATCTTCTTCCTGAAGGCTCTAACATTTGTAAACAGTAGACAGGCACATTACATCTGCTGGACTGATTGAAGACTAGACTATAATCAGCTGTAAATAAAAACATTTCTGTGGGATGATCACATTCTGAAAATGAATAATAAAGAGCTTTAACGGAATATCTGGAAATGGAACATAACCTCTGGTGGGGAAGGAGTCAGATTTGGTGTGGGATTAGTTTTCCCTCCATACACGTGACGTGCACATATTCCAGTAGCGCTAAGCACTCTATATTTCTGTAAGGGAAGTTCAACACTTACGGCCAACAACGAGGAAACCACTAAAGAGATGATTTAATTTTTAGTTATGGTTTGTCATTGTGTCTGCTGGAGCAGGTTATGGGTAACAGAAGGCAAGAAAATATGCTGTGGTGGTCACAGATGCAAAAACCAAGGTATAGAAGGAGTTTGGAGATTATGTGGAGAATGATTTGTTGAAAGTTCTGGCAGACTGTTAGATGAGAATGAGAATGAGGGATGAAGACTTGAGGAGGGAAGCCTAATGCATATCTCTGGGTTATGGGAACCCTGTGGTAGACACAGAACACATTAGAGAAACTATATATCTAATTTTGTATGAAAAATTCCTTGGGGTCTCACAAGAGGAGACAGAAAGATTTAATTAGAAGAGAAAAAATGTTTAGTTTGCTGAAGAAAACAAACAGATAAAAAAAACTTGACATGCCATTATGAGGTGACTGCTTCCTGGAGCACTGAGGTGCTATCAGTCCATGTGAAATGTACAAAAGCACCAGGACTCTTCCTAAAGTAGATGTAGATATATGAAGAAAATAGCCATTTAAAATGTTTAAATAATTTGTATTTAAAATTAAATCTACAATGCAAGATAATGTGCAAAAAATGAATAATTTTCTGGAACATTTTTCAGAAAGTTTCAGAAAGCAGCATCAGTCCTGCAGAGCTGAGAACAACAGGCAAAGAAAAAAATTAACATGAATTTGAATGAACAATGAATCCTTATTGTATCTATGCCACATCACTATAACTGTTAAATCATAAATGATACATCACTTTTTTTAAATTTATAATGTTTTTTATAAGAATCTAAATCTGCAAATACTAACTATTACTGTAAAATTAAGGTAAAAGTAAAATGCAATATATTTCTCTTATTTGTAGTGGAGTAAAAGTAAAATGAAATGGTAATACAAGTACCTTGGAACTGTACTTGAGTGAATGTACTTAGTTACCTCTGCAGAAAAGCTTTCTTGGATTAAAATGGCTTCCACATGTGTCTTATCTTTGTCTAATGCTGACAAAAATAACATCCGCACATAAACTTTCAAATAAAAGAAAACTAGTGCAGCTTCACGCAGTAAATACATAAAGGACATATAAATTTATAATAATGAAATTACTTATTTCACTTCCAACAACTGTAACATGATTGGACCAATATAAAATAGTCTAATAAATAGTCCATGGTAAAGTGCTATTGATTAGTATAATGATCAATCGATTTTGTCATGTGACTTACAGATCATAAAGTCATGTGAGCTGCGGAGCGGAAGTGTCTTCATTTCCAATATGGCGGCGGTAACGAAGTGTTACATCTGAGGAGTTCTGCGGTAAACATTACGTTTTATCCAATGTAGCACCGACACACTGTTCTCACGGGCAAGCTGTTCACTGCAGACAGTCAACATGGGTCTTGAATAGTATTTACTTGCTGTGCATGTGACGAAGAGAAGATTTGCGGCGGAGGGAGAAAGAAGACAGAAGCGTCAGCCCTGACTCATCCTCTCAGGTAAACGACACAAAACAATAACAGCCGGTGTAACGGGCCTTAACGTCATCTAAACAGCATGTAAACTGTTTGTGTATCCACAGAAAGTTGTCATAAAAGTTTATAAAATGGTTTAATAAACTACTACTTTAAAAAGTGTCATGCCGAACTCTTGTCAAAAGATTGAGAATTTAAGGTTGTGATGTCAGAAGAGAATAACGCTAAGTCAGAAAATCTTTAAGATAAATGTAAATATTGTTTATACGTTGTAATAAATGGTGTTTGCTATCGACTGAAAGAACACTTTCCCATTACGTTTTTATTTCATTTCAACGTAGCGCTATTTCCTAATTTTCTGTCAGGGCGGTTTATGCCAAACCGTCATAGATAATAACAATTGTAAATATCTTGTTAAAATGTTAAGTTTGAATATAAAGTAATTTTTTTTTGTAAACCATCTAACGCTTAGTCTAACCAAGCAAAACATAGATGTGTTTGTTTTAAAATGACCAAATCCTGAATGGAGTCTGGAGTGGTGTTCTTTTCCGTGACAACCATTGGTTTGTTTTCACCAGAGACTGCTACTACTACTGTGCGACTGACATACAATGATTTAGAAAAATTATCTTGTTGTTAAGCAGGGTACGTAAAACCGACACATTTTTGAATGAAGGCTGGAATGCTGCTCTCCCAATGCAATTTCTTCCCTTTCTGATAAATGCTCTTTGTTTTGTGTGCCTAGTCTATCAGGAAGTGCTTTATGTGATTGACGTAGATCTCAGGTACACAGTAACCTTTCGCTGTAAAGAGTCACAACGATGCCAGTGCCCGAACTCTAGAGTTGGGTTTCATTAACTCAATGTATTTCGTCACGGACGGTATTTACTTTGTCATTTACCATATGTGCCGAAATGCTCAGATAAACCCATAAAAAGCTCCAAGTAATTTATCAGGTACTAAAATAAACATTGCCTGTTGCACAGAGAGGTACATAAAAGTGTCATAATTCTGAATGAAGTTTGGAGTGGTGTCCTCTATGAAGACCAGGCTCGCTAATTGTTGGTATTTTTGATATTCTTAATGGTTACACACCTCATGAGACAGTGAAAATGGGACAGCAGCAGCAATGTGGGATTAATGATGGATTAGTGATCAGCATGTTTACAGAGGGAGCAAAGTTCAAGACAACCATGTCATTATCTTATTTTTTTTTTAATGGCTAAACCCAAGTAGAGCTGTGTAATAATGTAACAATCATTTACATTTGATTAATATTTTGTCTCTTTCCATATTATTTTAAGGTGAAAAGAAGACAAATTTTAAGAGATCAGTAAATGTTTTAGACTTGACCAAAATATGAGGAAGCTTCAGTCACACAACATAATAAAATAATTTGTCTTTTCAACATGATTTTGATACTTTTATAAATAATAATGTTTGAATATTAATTCTTTGTGAAAATTGCAGCCAATAAAATGTGAATTTATAACCAGGAAAAATATCAATGTGAGCACACTGTAGAGAAAGTTAACTCTTTTATCTCCAGTGGAAAGAAGCAGGTTCTTTAAGTGAGACATGAACTTTTTGAATGGGGTGAGTGAGAAAGTTAAGTCAGCACATTATCTTTATCGTAAGCTCCTCTTTCTCCTGAGACTGGACAAATGTCAATCCCGTGTTGAGCCACATGTTGGAATGATCATATGACAGTATTTTCACACCCCGGCTTCTCCTTTCTGTCCCTCTTCCTCTTCACAGGAGCTCAGGATCCTCACATTTTTAACTCTTGGTAGTTTTATGCTTTCCTCCGGCAGAGAGTTGACCTGTTCTGAAAATATTTATAAGTTTTATCTTTGATTAATAAAGGAAGAACTTTTTTTGTTTCCTCATTCCTGAGAATTATAACCATGTCCTAAAGTCAGCTGCATAAAAGTCTTTTATTTATGGGTAATAGGATCTATATTATTTATCAATTATTTTTATGTTTTGAATTAGATGCTTAATCATTTCATTTAGATGTCTGAAAACAATGACAAACTCACATGCGCACCTTACCATGTCTTTAAGATGTTAGTTTATACAACAAGTATCCTCACAGTGGTGACAAATCAGATAAGTGACTAATGAATTGATAATGAAAGTCATGTTCATTACAACCTTAGACTTGTTCCTTGTTTGAGTAGGATCAGATCAGGAAGTGGGACCAAAATGCAGACGTGCAGCAGCTACTGCTGAGTAAAACTGCAGACATGAAACATGCTGTACTTTAAGACACACTTTACATATCCCTGTTGAGTGAGAATGGGTGTTTACTTAGGCTTCTGATAACCTGATATAAACAGTCTCACATGATCAGACGGTTGGCAACGCGAAGAGTCAAAACTAAATTTTCCACTGCTGCTGCTTTCACTGGAATGTCCTTGTTAGTTTTCATGTCAAATATTTACTCACACAGTACAAGCGATTGTTGTTTAGGGATCTTTGTGCCCTAAATATACAACAGTGTCCTTTATGATATGAACTGTGGTGGCATCTGTTACATGTTTACCTTTAAAAAAGATTTTAAGTCTTATGATTTAAATTTTCAACATGTCATACTGAGAGCTGGAACTATGTAATTACTGACTTTGAATGCAGTTATTATGGGGCAGCTCCACATCATATGAATAAGAATCAGCTCGTCCGCAACTATGGCAGAAGCTGCCGTTTTTAAGTGAAACGTGACACTTTTGCAAAGGAATTTTGCCTGCAACCAAGCAGACATTAGCAATATTGCTTGAAGATTAATTATGAAAATGAATTTCGGTTAATCACCTTGTCAATAATTTATTCAACTGTCATTTTCAGTCTGCTTACAAGAATGACTGATGATGAGTTGACTCATTGTTTTGATCCATATCCTCAGCAGCAGCCATGTCTCTGGCCGAGCCCACGTCTGACTCAGCACCGTTCTTCTCGGATGACAGCGAGGCAGAGGAGGGGAGCAGAGCGACGGGTCATGGGCCGGAAGAAGAGTCGCCAAGCGGTGTGTCCAGAGTCCGAGCATTCCTGACGGTCCTAATCCTCTGCTACATCAACCTTCTCAACTACATGGACAGGTTCACCGTGGCAGGTAGGGTACCCCCTAACCCACAGCATCTGTTTTACCATCACTTGTAGGTTTCATGGGATGTTGTCTGATGTTAAAGATGAGCTCCTTCAGACCATAAGGCAAAGTAAAGAGTGATTATTTTAGTCTTTAGGCAGTCATATTTTGTCTTTTTGTGCATATTTTACTGGATGTAAAATTAAAATTTGACCTCCACTAGGTGTTCTCCCCGACATCGAGCATTTTTTTGGGATTGATGATGGAAAGTCTGGCTTACTCCAAACAGGTAAGAAATCTTGTAAAGATTATTTAATTAGGTAGTTGAGTGTATTTCCTCAAACATTAGCATTTTTGGTTTCCTTCCAGTTTTTATCTGCAGCTACATGTTCCTGGCTCCCGTCTTTGGATATCTGGGTGACAGGTATAACAGGAAGATCATCATGAGTGTTGGCATTTTTTTCTGGTCCTTGGTGACACTTGCCAGCTCCTATACTCCTAAAGAAGTGAGTCATGTGTTGGTCTTATCATAGTGACTGCATTTCTACCTGCCTATTTACAGTAACAAAACATTATTTAGTTGCAACCATTTAAATTTCAGTGTCATCTAAATCCTCCTTTCTCTCTCCTTCATATTCCTGCAGCATTTCTGGGCCCTCCTGCTAACTAGAGGTCTGGTCGGAGTCGGGGAGGCCAGTTACTCCACCATCGCTCCCACCATCATCGCTGACCTCTATGTAAAGGGCAAGAGGACGAACATGCTCTCGATATTTTATTTTGCCATTCCTGTCGGCAGGTGGATATCAGAACTGTTTTAATAATACACATTTCTTGATTATTCTTTGTGGTTGTCAGTTTTGTTGTATGCGGTGACAAAAAAAATGGTGTAATTTTGCACTATTTTCATTTATAAATGACTCAATGAACTCATTAATTTACCATCTCACCTTATCCTTTTGTCAGTGGTCTTGGATACATCGTGGGGTCACAAGTCAGTAGCGCAGCAAAGGACTGGCATTGGGCTCTGCGAGTAAGTCAGATATTTATTTAGGCTGATTTACTCTGCAGAAATCTGTTAGAAACACTTGGGCTGTCTATGTTGTGCACGTTTCGTTAGTTTAGTCTGTTCTCGTGATAAATGCTGATCCAGGGTATAGACCTATGGCTCTGTCCTACCTCTACTCTTTCTCCTCCTCCAGGTGACTCCGGGGTTGGGGCTAATCGCAGTATTGCTGCTGCTATTTGTGGTCAAAGAGCCTAGAAGAGGAGCCATTGAAGCTCGACCAGAACACCTGCACCAGACCAGCTGGCTCACAGATCTGCTGGCCCTGAGCAAAAAGTAAATTCAGTTTGATTCACTTAAAATTTTAAATGGATCGCCAGACTTCCCAGTCACAATGATTACTTTCAAATTTCAGTATAAACTTATCTGACGAAAACTGGTTTGATTGTGGCACCATCTGGGGCTGCACAATTAATACGTTTTCAGTCTCAGTTCAGGCCCATATACAATCCCATTCATCTATGGCAACAGTTCTGTCATGTTTGTACTAATGAGATCCACTGCAGTTTTGCAGATATGATAGCAATGAGGAGGCACAAATACTGATTATATTTTTTTACTTTATGCTCACTAATTTTTGCATCCTGTTTGCCCTCTGTTTGATTCATAATTTACCCAGAATCAACCTAGCACCAACTCTTTCCTGGAACCAAAAACTGCTTATGTCAGATGCTGGGAGTGGCATTATTGTGACCAACAAGACCGATTAAAACTAAAACTAAGACTGCCATTTTTCAACTTCGTAGACATGAAATTGAAGAAACAGTAGAGCCGACGAACTGTAAAGAGTTCTTGTCATCTGCTGTTGTTTTTGTGCATAGTGTTGCTGGGAAAGCTGAGATGTATACAGTGACGTAATGACATGGTGGTATGGCTCTCTAAACCGTGGAAAAGCAAACCAGTTCATACGAAGTTTGCAGATTGAACCAGCTACAGATATGACTGCCAGTTTATTCCACACACCTGTTTAAAACTAATCAGGGCCTCTAAAACAGTCATGTACTAAATTCTTCTGTATGAAGTTATTAATGTTAAAACTGTTAGAGTTTGTGCTGCTGTTGAATTTTCCATTGTTTCTTATTTTTTGATTTGCGTTTTTTGAATCCAAGCAAATGTCACACATGTAACTTGTACGTGAGCCTGCAAAAGCCCTGTAGGACTTAAAAAAGCAAATGTGCAGTTCTGATCATTTATGAAACATGATGATGCCATCCTTTGCAGCATGCAGTGCTTGCAGTTTTCTGCTGCGAAACACCCCCCAGGTGTTTAATACTGAGTATGAGTGTCAGCATTGTGGCTCTTTCTGTAACCCTCATCTCACATCTGAGTCATCGTGGAACATTTATGTGACAGAAACGTCAAAAGACCATCACTTAAACAGATAAATGTAGCACCAATGTTACAAATTCCATGTCCGAAAAAGGCTTATGATGTACACGTCTGAGCTTGATTGAACTAACATTACAAATATTCTCCAACCTCCACCTTTAATTCACAAACTTCAAAGACTTGAAGTGTTAATACACAAAGTATAGTAAATATTTGCAATCAATTGAATTTAATTTGTTAATGACTAAAGGGTTTTTCACATTTTTCTCACAGTTCTAATGGTTTAGTGGTTTTCTGAGTCTGGTGGAGCTGCTGCTGATCTGTCTTTTTCTTTTTCTTTTGCAGCTACAGTTTTGTGTTGTCTACTTTCGGCTTCACAGCTGTGGCTTTTGTCACAGGTTCTCTTGCCCTTTGGGCACCAACGTTCCTCTTCAGAGCAGCCGTCTTCTCTGGGGAGAAAGCCCCCTGCGTGGAGGGCCAGTGCGCCTCCTCAGACAGGTAACATACATGTGGTTTTACTTCTACATCAGTGGCATAGTTATACACTTATTTCATTGTGATTTGAAAGGAAGAACCGCTTCCTGACAACAACCATGACTGTTCCTCTTTTGACAGTCTGATTTTCGGAGCCATCACCTGCGTCACAGGTGTGCTGGGCGTGGCTAGTGGTGTGCAGGCCAGTCGGCAGCTGAGGACAAGGACCCCCAGAGCGGACCCTCTGGTCTGTGCTGCTGGTCTGCTCCTCTCAGCACCGTTCCTCTACCTGGCCATCGTCTTTGCTCAGGCTAGCACCATCGCTACATACGTGAGTTTCATCCTCTCAAGATTCAAGAGAACTTTCATTGTCTGACACCAAAACCACAGTTGTGTCAAATGCCAAGTCATAAGATTATAAGAGAACTAAATATTGTGGGTCAAATATGTGAGGACCTAATGGATAGAAAAATATTGACTAATGGATAGAAAAATATTGACTAATGGATAGAAAAATTTTGACTTTCTGTAGCTCCTGTGCTGTATGCGCAGTATTGAGCTGTAAACATGATTTCTGTATGTTCTTACAGGTCTTTATTTTCCTTGGAGAGACGTTCCTGTCCATGAACTGGGCCATCGTGGCTGATATTCTTCTGGTGAGAGACCAGTCTCTCTTTTATTTCCTTTATAGATCTTTATAGATCTCTCTAATGCCTATACATCGATGAACACATGGCTGTATAGGCATTTTTCAGGAGTCAGGCCTTTGTCAGTTAAACTCTGACATTACTATGAGAGTGTAAAGTAGAAGAAGGCTCAGGAAGCTTTTACTCTTCTCATTAAATGTTACGTCGTCATTACACTGCTGACCGTGCTCTCATTCCTCAACTGTTCCCAGTACGTGGTCGTTCCCACTCGTCGCTCTACGGCTGAGGCTCTGCAGATCGTCATCTCTCATCTACTGGGAGATGCAGGAAGTCCATACCTGATAGGAGTGGTATGTCATTGTGCACCCAGAACAAATAACACAAAGATAATTTAGAACAGTAGTGAATTTTCTATCTTTATAACACAGGAACTGTAGAAAAATGACAATAAAGTGATTTGTCTTCTTGGCTATTACAAAGAAATGGTAGAAGATGATGTAATTACTAATATGCAGAATTCACTTACTTATGTATGCCTACTATGGTAACACCTCTAATCAGTAAAAAAGCTGAAATGTAAACACAGGGCGTTGAGGAACTGGTTTGGAAGGGAATTGTTTCCCCTGTTTCAGTCTTTAAGCTGCACTAAGCTAACCAGCTGCTGCCTCAAGCTTCATATTATCCTGGTCCTTCTCCTCCCATCTGTCTCAGGTTTCGGACTCCCTAAGGAAAACAGACTCTTTCCTCTGGCAGTTTCGATCTCTGCAGCTCTCTCTTCTGCTTTGCTCCTTCGTGGCTGTGGTGGGCGGGGCTTTCTTCCTTGCCACCGCACTGTTCATCGAAAGAGACCGCGACCGGGCCGAGAACTACGTCCCCACAAGTGAGTCTCACTGTGTTCTGCAGTACAAAGTTGATCAGTTCCCTGTAATTGTCGTATTTTCCATTAACAGTAAACTGCATAAAGTAACCTCAGGATGTTCAGGCTATGCACATAGTTCCTGTAGCAAATAAACTGCTGCCAGTTTGTCTGTAGCTGGGAAAAAAGCTAAATCAATTATTTCCTCTTATTTCTCCTCATTTACAGATGATGAGCCGATTGTCGTACCAAAAAGCGGTCGATCCACCCGGGTACCAGTGTCTAGTGTTCTGATCTAATGACAGAAACCTGGTGGGGTTCTCCTTGTGTTCAGCCCAGTCCTGCATACACCTGTGGTTATTTTATTTAATAGTTTATTGGACTGTGAACACGGTTTGGACTATCTGCCATGCAGAAACATTTTAGGATGTTTATTTTTTCATTTTCAGTCATTTCACTTTTTATAACTTGCCAGAAGCGATGTCTCGCCTCCAGATGTTATTTTTTGAGCACAACATGCATTTTACTGGAAATGTTTTCATGGGAAATATGACATTGAAAACAAGCGACTGTGAGGAGAAGAAACGGAGGCTGCTCTGAGGGTTTGGTTTTAGATTTTAATCAACACTCGGGAATGAAATGACCAGACTTGACTTTTGTTAACTTACTCTACCTAAAACAAAGGCGATATGATCCATGTCCTCACTATAACCACAACCAAATCTGCAGCTTTATATACAGCACAAGCTTTATTAATACGTTTTCTTAATTGTGTATTTGTGTATATTTGAGCAAGTTTTAATAACACTAACAGTCATGACCGTCGTCCAAGGAGCAGAAAATGAAATATGATCCAAGCTGTCAGAAAATGGAGAGCATCCTGTTGCCACTGTACCTTTTTATTCACTTATGTTTTACTAATATTACTGTTTGTTTTTTTTATCATCCTGCTTTTGTTTAAAATATTCCCATTATTTTATTGAACATTTTATTTTAAGGACTAACACTTTGAGGTCTGTTTCTGGTTTTATTTGTGTCAGGTCAGACCGCAGTCCTCAGAGTGTCTCACCAAGTCAAATCGAAGAGAGAAACTAGTTTGACAGTTTGTCTCCAGTGAGGGCATGTAGAGAACTGGTTGTGGAAAATATTTTAACTATTATTTAAAAAGGACAAAAACTTTTAAATGAATGTTAATAATCAAATTTGTTTGTTAACTTCACATTATTTTAGTAAATCTTTTTTTGTGAGCTATTAAACAAGAATGATCTTTTCAGATGTTTGTGTGTGTATTTGTGTGTTAAGATACATAAATTTCAACAACAGCGTGGGTATTTTTTATGATGGTAAATGGTAGTAGTAGTAGTAGTAGTAGTAGTACGATATTCATATAAAAACAGATGATACATCCAAATAATCAGTGTCAAGGCAACTCTATTTCTGTTATTCACTGAATAGTAATTTTCAGAAATACAGTTTTTAACAATCCTTCTTGCCAACAGTTAGGTGTTAAGAAAATAAGAAGCTATCAGCCACCACCCAGCTAGCTTAGCCTAAGTAATAGTAAACGGCTAGTGTAGAACAAACTGCGTAGTGCCTAGTCAATCCATGAAGGTTGTGCATTTACTGTGCACACCGTGCATAACTTCCACTTCGATGAAAGCATGATTAATGCTGAACAATAATTACAGGTTTTGGATCAACACATGCAGTCATCCAGATGACTTATTTTTCATGAAGGTTCTGATAGTTTACATTGTGCGTGTATTACAACAGACTCAGTAGTAAAAGAGTCCACGTTCTAAACTGGTCTTCCTGATGTTTGGCTCACTATGAAGTGGAAAAATATGACGGGACGCAAATAATTCAGCAGCCGAAATCCTATATCAAGCAAAGAGGCAATCCGATACAGTGGTAACACTGTCCCTCTTTTTTTAAATGGATTGAAGGAATTAAAAGTGATTTCTCAGTTTGAATATTTGACGTATATATGTTTTTATATATTGTCTGATTTGCAAATCATTGCACTCAGTATTTAATCAATTGCTAGCTTGCAAATCAGCCACAGCAACATCAAACCTCAGTGTGAGGGGAGAAGTAACAACTGTGAATCTCAAATTTGTAAAATGTGTGAGCTTTGCTTAAAACCTTTTTTTTTTTTTTTTTTTTTAATAGGTTGAGAAAATAGGTAACAGCCATTTACTGCCTGAGATACACTTCAGTACAATAAATTGTACTTACTCCACTAGTAATTTCTGGTGCCTTTAAAGAGAATAATGTTACATCAAAACATACGGCTAGTCCTTAAAAACAGTATACTGAACAGTATACTGTACTGAATGTCCATTAGTTACCAATTCAAGGCAACATCAAATGCACAGTATGAAGTGGGTCATTATGATGCTGATGTGCTTGTACTTAAGATGTTTAAAATTAATAATTTAATCTGGCTAACATATGAATGCACCTGTAATTTAAATGTCACAGATATTGATAGTTAAAAGATATCAGCGTTGAACCAATTGAGCTCAGTGTCCTAGTTTAAAATATTGACACAGGTGGATGAGCGCTTTAAACGGGGGCCAAACCTCTCACAGAGCAAGTTGCTAAGAAAGCGAAGCCAAATTATCACAATCCACCAAGAACAATTTGACTTGCACAGACCAATTCCTCAGCAGGTGTCCCCACTCCTACATCATTAATGAGGGTTTTTCTGGTCTACTGTCCTTCTTTTTCCTCTCTGCTTGCCGAATCTTTGCTTATCAGAAGAAGCAAAGAGGCCTAGCGAGGACAGTAGAGGAGCGAAGAGGAGAGGAGGACTCATCTTCCTTCCTTCGGTGTGGTTTCCTGTTTGTAGGTGGGAGGATGTCAAGACGGTTGCAGAAGTGTTCACACAGTTCTGCAGCTTTTTAACACCCGGCAACGAACTGAGGTGTCACAGTTACATCTCCTGATTGGTTCAGGGTGTTTATGTGAAACTTTTTTTTTTTTTTTGACATTTTGCTGCTCTAAGCTGCAGACCTCTTTTTCCAATTTCCACAGCCAGTTGCAGCTTGCAGTTGAGCGACTGAAAGAGGACAGTTTGATCAACCCACACACATCATTCCTCACGAGAGAGATGTGAACTTTTACGGTAGTTGTTTGCTTAGTGACTCACCTGGTTAGTGAGTCATCCTCTGCAGAAGCTTGTCACACACTCACATTTACTAACTTGTGCTAAGAGTTTTAGTCATTAAATAATTTGTTACTCTTCTCTGTATTTATTTATTTTTTTGGAGATTAGTGCTCATTGGACAAACACGCCCCGAGCTGATGGTCCATTGTGCATATTCTCAGAAGAACCACTAGAAGAAGAAGACAATATCAGAGGATCTGTGGCGGGAGGCAAAGCGAAACCCATCATCTTGTCTCATGAGGTGATTGGATGCAGCGGTGACAGAGAGGGAGGGAGAAAAGAGTCAAGTAGGTTGCCCAAGGTGCATATCAGATCATCAGCAAGAAGAGACTTGACGAGTTAGAGCGAAAATAAGGAAAAAGCGAGTGAAGAGATCTTCTAACATGGCGGATGTTTGGTAACATTAGTCGTCTCATGTGGACCTGATACTGTTGGGGGATAGAGACCAGCCGCAGGCCCCAAACCTTCACCAGTCCTCAGTCCTCCTTTCATCTGTCTCTTCAATCAAAGTTTGTCCTCCGGTGTAGGTGAGTTTTCCACCACTTTATCTTATCAGATGTTCATTTTGCTCATTCTGCATGAGGTTTGTTCCCAGCATGCACAGGGGGAGAAGCCAAGTCAGGATTCATTTTGTGGCCCAGAAATGTTTTGTAGCATGTAGATGATCTGTGATGCTATAGACTGGGGCTTTGGCCCTGACAGACTCCTGAATCAATGTCCCGCAGACATTAGAAAAAATTTTTAGTTTTCCAAACATGCATCACCAAGTTTTACAGCTGATTCTAATCTTAAAACTGGTAGAAATTACAAAGTGGAAATTGAAAAATGTTATTATTATTAGTAGTAGTATCAACTTCATTGTCGTAAAATTAGTTTTTATCCAAATTTAACACAAATCTTAACTGAATTTCGAGAAAAATCTGCAAAGGATAAGCAGTAGGAGTTGGTTCACAGAGAAACGCGCTGGTGTTAATGTTCTTTCACATTCCCACTTTTTATGTGCAAATTGAAACTGTGAATAAAAACAAGTGGTTAAAAACTTACCTATACTTAGCTGCTTGTAAGATGACGTACTTATCTTCAACTTGGTGTCCATGCTTGTTTTAAAGAAAAACAGTATGTTCAGATGTAATGAGCTTCTCCCTTGTAGTGGCAGCCTGTATTTTACACATCAGCTGAGGTTTGAAGGCGTTTTACTGCGGCCAGAGAGGTGTCCTGATTGAGTGTCTCAACACTAAACCGCAATGTCCTAGTTTCATGTCTGGCCAAGGGTATTTGTCACATGTCATTCTTCAGCTCTGTCTCTCCCTTCATTTCCTGTCATCTCTCAACTGTTGAAAAACCATAATTGCGTAAAACATTTCTGTGTCAATCCCAAATAAATGAGCTGGTAAATGTATTCTTCCAAGTGGTACAAAGTACAGTTACTCTAGTAGTCTAAGTACAAATTTTTAATTTTTCTGTTTTTATTTCACTACCTTTATTTCGCATTAGCTATTGTAGATATAATGGTCTTATAAAATTATATTTTGTTGTAGATGAACTAAAACTATCTCCACACTGAGCAACTACAACAGTAAAATGTTCAGATGCATCACTATTGGCATCCATTAGTACAAACTATTACACTTACAGGTCTTTTTGCTGCATAAACTCTACTTTTATTTAAAATCTTGAATTATATTCACTGACAATACTTAAGAGTTTGAACTCAGGAGTTTTACATATACATAAACAGTGGTAACTAAGTACATTTAGCTTGGAGGTACTTAATTTGAGTTTTTCATGTGATACTGCTTTACACACACTTAAAATGGCCATTGATCAGTAATTATTAATCAAAAGTTTACTCTACCAAAGTCAGATATTTCCCTGACATTAAATTAAAACTTTTTAACTACATTAAAGATGTTTTTTAGCTACGATACAGTTCAGTTCATCAACTTTGATTTTGTTT
>OMLM01013036.1:0-10509 GCA_900302695.1 Helostoma temminkii
AGGAATGTAGAAGGGTCTGCATTTAACAATCAGATATTCCACATCTTGGGAACAGTAGCTGTCTACAGTCGTTGCATTTCTGCACCAGTTGTCATTGATGTAGACGCATAGCCCCCCTCCTCTGCTCTTACCGGAGTCACCGTTCCTGTCGTGGCGGTAGACCGTGCGGCCTGCTAGCTCGATAGCCGAGTCCGGTATGGAGTGATTCAGCCAAGTCTCTGTGATTAATACAACGCAACAGTCACGGAAGCACTTGTTGGTTGCATTCTTCAGCCTCAGTTTGTCAATTTTGTTCACAATGGATCTGGTGTTGGAGAGGAAAAGGCTGGGAAGCGGCGGCTTAAATGGTTGTCTCTTTAGCCGCGCTAGCGGGCCACCCCTGCAGCCCCGTTTTTGCTTCCTTTGTTTACGTTTCCTCTTGGGCTTGCTGCTGGGGAGAACCATCCACGGAGACCCCTGGGGTTTCACTATGTCCTCTGGAATGTCGTGGGAGCGGTGGAAGTCCGATCTAATAATCCTTTCACAGCGTAAACCCAAGCTCAGAAGATCCTGACGACTGTATCTGTACTGTGCCCAGCATCCGGTGGTTTTTCCAAAAAGTAGCACACCAAACCAAACATACACACAAAGTAAATAAAGAAAATAAAGCACCGTTCGTGAGGAGCAGTGAGCCTCTGCGTCTGTGCGCGCCGCCATCTTGTCGGCATGGAGGTCTGTGCAGCTCTCTGAGGATATGCTTCACTTGACCATCACCAAACTGGTCATGCTAGATGCATAATGTTCAACATGGTGTCTCATGGAGTCTTTGCTAGAGGATGTTGGGTTCTAATGACAACCTAATGGATTCTGGACAGCTTGATCAGAAATATACACATCAGTAACCTGCTCTCATGGCGCCAAACCTGTTTTTCCATGCACAAAGAAGCAGGTACCCTACCTGCTGCTGGGTTGTTGCCCTTTTATGGCCCTGTCCAGCTCTCCTGATGTCTGGTCTCTTGCTATGTCCTGCATGCCTATCAGAGTGTGCTAGGCAACAGCAAACCTTCCTGTGACTGTACATATGGATAAGTCAACTTTGTTCTCATTTCATTTGTTTGGTCTTTATGAATACATTTATTATCACCTTGGTACATACTGGGTGAAGATGTTGAGTGAAGCGAAGTGGTTGGACTGCAGTTCCTCCAGACCAAAGAGCCAATCAGGAACAGAAAAGCAGATAATAAACAGGAGAGAAGACCAGGCAAAAAAAGGGCTGCAGAGTCGCTCACTGCAGGCAGGATAGCAGACAATCTGGCAAAGGGCTGAGAATGGCAGGCTTGCTTATAAAGGGAGTAAACCAGGTGTTAGTGATCAGACCGATTATGTGTGTTAGGGGAGCTGAACAGCAGCGGCGTGAGAGAGTGTCTAAATGTAGCAGAGAACAAGAGAGAAAAAAACTAGGACAGAAACTGAAATTAAATAAAACAAAGACACGGATCATGACATGCAGCAACATAATGCAAACATATGTAAAATACACTCTCAATTCAGCTATTGACTTGTACATAAAAGCAAATATTTTCTTTGAGAGAAGTTTGACTCCTCTCCTCTCAGTGGGAATAGGGAATTGGCTGTAAGCATGTGACAGAGCTTTCTTGAGGTGATAAAAGCAGCGTTATTTGCAATACAGGATATGGGATGACAGTATTCTATGATGAAAATTCAAAAAAGATACTTGTTCTAAGATAAAACCATCTCAAAGTTTGCCCATGAGACAAAATGAGACATCAGATAAGAAAATCTGTTTTTCTACAAAAGTTATGTACTGAAACCTTAGCTGTATGACAACAAGCTGTGTCTCCTAGAGACTTTTTTCGTGGGTGTTAGGCCAAATGATGGAAGTGTTTCCTGATTACCTTGCAAGTGACAATCAACAGAAGTGTTGTAACCATGTTTTTTGTTGGCTGATTAGTTGATTAATGAGAGAACAGAAAACCAATGTCACTTGGTGGACATACACACACAAATGCAGTGTATAATTCTATCTGCACATAAACTGAAAAAGTACCGAAAACTTATAAGGTTAAAGTCAGAGTTTTCTGAGAAGAAGAATAACAATTACATACTTTACTGATCCCTTGGGTAAATAGTTGTTGGACAGCTGCCAGACAGATGTCGGCACAACTATGTCAAGTTGTCCTTGGACTAGACACTGAAAAACCATGTAGCCAGGAGGAACCAGGAATAGAACCGCTCATCCTGGGGTTAATAGACAACTGCTTTACCAACTGATCTACAGCTGCAATATTGCAAAAATAAGCTCAATGCCTAAGAAAAGTTATAACATTGTTTCAGAATAGACTTTTTAAAATTGTATCGTACTTTCTCTGGAAACACTTGTTTTTATTTGGTTCTGAGATATTAGTCTTCAGTTATTGCAATTCGTCCTGAATAAAACTATGAATATCTTACCCAGATGTCATAGAAATCCATGCAAGGGCTGCTTAGACATTTTCTCTCAAGACCTCAAAAAGAGAACCTTATACCAGAGGAGAAATGAGAAATGAGGGATCAGTAGGGGATCAGAAATGTTTGCACCTAATGTTGTGCATTGTGTTGTCTATGGGGATCAATAAAATATACAAAAAACACTAAACATGTTGGAGTAATAGAGTAATTAAGGTTACTTGTCCCCTCTATGAGTGTGTGTATATATGAGTCCCTTCCTGCCGCTTTCTCAGCTAACACGTTGCTCTTCCCATCCATTGTCACTTCTTGATATGTATTCTAGATCTTCTCATCAGGCTCTCTAACAACACTAACTGGATAGACATAATCTACCAACATACAATAGGAGCCTGCGGTCAACAACACAAATTTGTTACTTTGTCACTCTCCACCATCTCTAATCAGACACAGACACAGATACCATGATGATTAAAACCCTGTCTGTTTATAGTTATGCTACATGTATGGCCTACATGTATGGACTGATATTAGCAATGCTAATATCAGTCTGTTAGTGTAATCTGTAGACTGAAAAAATCTTAACTATTACATAGATTGCCATGAAGTATAGTATGGACACTGAAATCCCTGCAAGATGAATTCTGCTGACTTTGGTGATTTTCTTCCAGACTTCCAAGATTCTGCGATGAAATTTGTGGGCATCTGCAGCTAAATTGCTAGAACTGTCCTCCCTTCTCCCTGGTTGCCTCTAGGCCAAGTAGTTGTCTAAGCGTTTATGGACAGGACAGTGAATGCCCAAGCTAACTATATATGGTTTTTATGAACGTTTCCATGTATATAACAATTGCATAACATGTATATAACATAAACATAGTGGTGCAGTGGAAAGTACCAGCACCCCACCAAGAATAAATCTCCTGTCTGTGTGGGTGTCATTTTCCCTACAGCCCAGAGACATCCAGGCCAGATTAACTGGTGTGTCTACAGTGCTTGTGAACATGGCTGTTTGTTGTCTATCTGATCCCATTTGGTATAGTTAGAGACCGCTGGTGATCACAATGGAGCAGTTCAGAGAGAGTTTAGAGACAGATATTTTCCTGAGGAGTTGTTAGAAACCAAAACTAGTGAATCAGACCTACTACAGTAACACAAAGTTCAAAGGATACATCTGAACTGAACCAGACAGGACACCTTGGTACCCAAGGGTTTGGAGAGAAATTTAGAAATCGTGTTTGGGTAGAGCTCGGGAGACTGAGGAGGACCTACCAGAGAAAACGTCAGGTCGAGCACACCAAGGCCATACTAGAAAAAAAACACTGCACAAGCTGGAAATCTTCGGCTCGTGTTCAGACAGACGTATGAGGCCACGAACCCATACTCCAATGCCAGATGTGTTGGAGAATAGGTTCATGGGGTCAAGGGTGGCTGCAAGACTAAGTAGGACATGCAGATTTGTAGTACAGTGGTGATTATCATGCTCAGCTTTAACTCTGAGTGCAAGTTAGTCTCTGGGAACCCTCTATGATATGGAATTGATTTCCCAGAGAGAAAGATAATTACTCTCAGTTGCACAAAGAAGGAAATGTGCAGCAGCCTGTTAGTTCCAGCTGCTGTGGCAATATGTATTTTTATTATTTTCACCGTCAAAGCAGCAAGCCCCCTTTGCTTTAAAACTGCTAAATAAATGCACAAGACGTTAGGTGCCATTATCCACTCCTCTTGCAAATAAAAGCAAACTGTTCTGACACCAGTGCACTGATAATTCTCTGATGAGATAGAAGTGACAAGAGTGTTCTGTTTATGTTTGGGAAGACTCACCTTTTAATCTATATGTGCACAAACATATCCGGGGACAAAGCTGTTTTGCTCCCTTTTGCAGCATGAATACAAATAGAGCCAGCACATGGAAATAGATCTGTATTCACATGTGTATGCAAAAAGGTTAAGATGCAAACACACACACTTTGGACAAATTCAGACCTAATGGCCAGTGTGTTTATGAGGGAGAAATGTAATTCTTCTTTGGTCCTTATGATTCTTTGGTCTTTTTCTACATTTTATACACCCAGTTAAAACAAAAACCCACATATGCAAAACCCAATCTGCACAGAAACACATGGAAAGGTTCACATGCAAATTCGGTCGCCTTCAGAATGGAGCAGGAAAGCCCTGACAGCGTTTAGCAACAAGGAGATGAATCAACATTTGGCTGCTTCTTTTGTAGATGAATTTTAAATTAGCCTCCTCAGAACTTCAGAAGAATCTCCATTTTTGATGTCTTAATTCTATTGGTCTTTTTCATTTATACCAACTAAACAAGAAACAGGGAAGCAGACATATAAGACAACACTTCCAGTATGATCCTTTATGTGATTTCTGATGGAGCTGGCCTGCCTAAAGTATATTAAGATTTTCATAAGCATATTCATGATGACAGATAAGAAGTTGAATTAAATATCTCTGACTGACAGATGTTTTTGTAACAGACATTTTCCTTTAATAAGATTTAAAAGAAAAAGGAAAAAAATGCTTCTGAACTTGTTCGGATAGACTTTTTTTAAGCTGCCCACTCCAGAGGTGACGATGATAATGTGTGTGTGCCAGCAGATGGAACCGCTGATATGTGGATGAACCCTTATTTTGAGCATATGAAGTCTGGAGCAATATCGCAGATGTATTGAACAAGAAGCCACTCCTTTATTATTCTCAAGACAAGTATTCAATAGCATCATTGAACTCACACCACCTGTTTTCTGTCCTTTGAAATGTATGCTGCTTTTTTTCTTCTGCCATGAAATGGGGAAGCTGCTGAATGCTGAAAGAACTCTTTCCATTTTCTATATCTTTATTCATGAGTGTGCTACCACAGGAGCTGGCTACTTGACAGAGCTCGTTTATAAAGATCAGGACCAAGCTCTGCATAATGCAGGAGTCATTTTACTGATATTTCTATTTTTTACATGTGAGACTATCACATGGGAACTTCAGAGTTAGTGCATTAGAAATAAATGGACTATTCAATGGTAACTTGCTGATGACGTTATAATTCAGCAGCCATGAATGCATCAGTTCACATCTATCAGAGGATTTTAAGACATTCAAAATTGGATAATAGTTGTCACAGCAGCGCGAGGGAAAGGAATTGTATGTGTATCATCTGTTGACATGAGGTATCCAATCTGAGTGTGCCGCAGAATGGTGATCTCTGTCTTTTCAGTTAATTAAGAGTCTATTATCACACACCAGTTGTAGTTTTGCAGCTTTACTTGGGTGAGAAAAAGAAATGGTTTGATGAGCTGATTTCTTAAATTGATGGGAAAAAAGCAAGTTCTATTGGTGTCTCGTTAGCTAGCTAATTGGAATAAAGCTAACGTAAACACTGACACATATGTTGATGATGGTAACGTTTAACGTTGGGAATTGTTTTGACACACACTGGAACTGCATACAAAGATCAGCTACAACAAAAACAAAGTCTTGTTTATAGAACAACATTCGTTTTTCAGGACCTGATAACTGCAAAATGGCACAAACAGCAGAATGTGACAACTGGAGACACATCCAATACGAAGGGGCATTGAGGTGTCATCACATTAAAAACCTAAAATGCTAGAAGCTAAAAGTATAGATATCTTGGCCTATGAAGCACCAACTATAAAGTGTTGTTTAACCACTTCTCTTTCTAGTCCTTCATCATGATCAGACCTTTAAAACTGACCACACTGTCAACTTTATTTGGAAGGCAGTATAGCACTTTCAGACTTTCAGTAGTAGCACAAAATGTGGCTCTGTGGTGACTTGGTATAGGATCAGAACCAGAATCATAAATGGCAACATGGACACATTATGCAAAATCCACTTTCTGGTCATTTCTGTAGACTTATGACTTTGTAGTGTAGACACACACCAAGTAAGACAAAAGTGCATTGGCTCCTTTTCTCAGTGTCCTGTAATTTAGTGACTGGAAGGCGGCTGAAAACGAGTTGTTAAAAGAGGCTCTTTAAGGTTTCTATGACTTGTTTAGTCACATCGATGTTAAAGAGCAAGTTTGTTTTAAAAATGCAAAATATCAAGGACCTTTACTGTGTGAATTCTCTAAACTGTGGAGGTGGTTTCCATACATGCAACAGCAGCAAAGAAGCAAGTGCCAAGAAGAGTGTATATGTGTTTATTCCCTAATGAGACTAGTAGCAGTGGACATAGTAGTGGAAGCATAAATACTTTAAGTATTGATCCAGCCATGTCTAATAGGTGTTCAATACTGCTACACACTGGTGTAGAAGTGAGCCCATTTGATTAACCATACTCCCCTGTTGTGCACTACTTCTCAGCTTTAACATCAAGGACCCAAAAATTACTTTGGAGAATGGAATCAATATATCACACAGAGAAATCTGAAGACTTAAATTCTTGAGAAAATTCATTCAAAATAATTTAAGGTGCAGCTATGACTCAGGACTCGGTTGAACAGTTGTCCAACAGTCGGAGGGTCAGTAGTTTGATCTGATCACAATGACAGCATGGCAGCTCCGCCATCATTGTGTGAATGGATGAGTAAGAAACTGCATATAAAGCGATATAAGTGTTTACCATGTTGCAACTTCCCCTGTTACTTCAGGTGTTTGCTGCAGGGTCTTAAATTTACTCCAAGGCTACAGATACTACTACTGGAGTTCCAGTTATTAATATTAGGCAGAACTATGGCACTGCCTTTAGTGCAGTCTCTCATTGCAGCATGATTTAAAACAAATCTTAATCCTGTTATTGACAGATTATGTTTGATTCTGTTTAAACCTGCTTAGGAAATAAATACATTACATCTAGGTTTAACTGTGAAAGCAGCGAAACATAAAAAAAATACCACATACATTACCACAAAAAGTAGATTTATGAAAGGTTGTACAGCGGCCACAAGATAAAATCTATACAGTAAACTGAGCAGCATCTGTTAAAGAGCACTGGCACTTTTATCCCCTGGCTACCTTAAAAAACAGGTTTGCATTTTTCCCCACTTAATTTGAGCGAACCACCCCTTTAAAGCCATAAAATAGATCACAACTCTGGATGGAGCTCTGAGCTGCTGGCCCAGCTGCACTGCATAGAACAAAACAGCCTAACAGTACATGATGCCACACAGGTGTGCTGAGAACGTCTAGTAAGGCTCACATTTTATCCGGCTGCTGCATTACCTGGTCCAAGCAGTGTTCAAGTAAGACTTGGCTTTTACAGGACATCAGTTTCCAAGACTTGACTTTTATTGCCTGGCTGTAAGCCAACGAGGGCTAACGGCTCAGCACCTGGGACCCCGCGCTAATTCACTCTCAGAGCGAAGTGTCATCTTTGGTGACCTTTGCTGACTCAACTCAGCTGCTCTGTGCATTACAGTGACTCTCCTTAGAGACACCGAATGGCGAGTAAATTACACTATGTGCATTTGCGTTGCCGGTTTTCAGACCTGTTCCCACGGCAACAAAGCCAGTCTGATGGGGTGAAGTCAACACAAAACAGTCAATAACTGATCACAAATGCTGTTTGTGCACATGCTTGTGTGTCTCACAGCCATGTGCACAGTGCCATCTAGTGCACAAAACAGCAACAGTCTAGTGGAAGTAAATGTAAGATTGTGTCTAATACATAAACAACAATGCAGATACATATGATGAAATATATGGAGTCATTTTGACTAAAGAGCATCAGATATGAGGATTCCTTTCAATGCTAACACTAGTGTTTACTTTTTTATAAATAATTATAATTATACTTCTTTTGCAGTGTCAGTTTCCTCTTAACTCATGATACATCTAAATTTAGTTCTCCTCATGGCCTAACCCTGCAGGGCTATGTCTGAAACAACAAGTAAAACAGAAGACGTCATTAATCTCCCTTTGTCATCCAGCTCCACTTTGAGATGCTGAACTATTAGTGTCTGACCCGTGACCTACATCGTCTGCTTTTTATTCATCATCAGTGAGTAGCGGCTCATAAACTGCTATCACCTCGCAAGACAAAATTTGGCAGGAAATCAAAGGGGATAGAGACCGGCATAGTAAAAATGAGACAGAAAGACGAGTCATGCAGTGGGCGGTCCCTCTCTCACCTGCTGATCGGTTCCTCTGTCTGGTTTCTAGTCAGGAAAAGAAGAAAAAGAATCTCACTTCACCACAGTGATATTCTCAGCTTTCATCTCTCTCTACTCTCTCTCTCCATGTGAGGGTTTCTGTGGTAATGTGAAGCAGTTTATCACAGAGCAGTGTAAACTACGGAACGCCCACAAAATTGTGCTTCCTGCGTGGAGTAATGTGTCTATGTCAGCGTTCCATATCTCTAATGCAGTTATCATGTTTATCACGTGGATTTCTAGTGTGCGGGGTGAATGCTGGTGTGATATCAAAATGCAGAACATAGTCACAGGGCTCATTGTTGTAGTGGTGCAACGATGTTTTAGACATTCTATATAATAAACATACAGTAATAATAAACATTTTATCATTTAAGCCATAGTTAGAAGAGTTTTAAAGAACGATTCAGTCTCCAAGATATGTCTCTAAATGGTCATGCTGGAAATCTGTCGATCATCGCCTCTGGCGTGTCTGAATGTGTCTAACAGGAGCTTGAAAATGAGGTTTTAGGTGTCAGTGGTGTCAGTGACCACATCTTTTTGACCCAGTCTGTGAGATGCAGGACATGTGCCTGTCGAAGTAAAAAGGTGTGTCAGAATGACTAGTTATCATTTTAGTTCATCTTTGATATTAGATTGTTTTCAAGAAAACTGGGACAAGATTATTAGATGTTAACCACTATGTTAGGACTGGAAGTTGAATAAAGAATGTAAAGGTCATATTTAGCCACACTGTATGGCACTGGAGATGCATACATTTCCAGTTTTATCTTGTTACGTGTATAAATGTATTTATTAATTTGTCATTTCTACACAGCTAATTATTAATTGCATGGATACTAGTGGAATTCCACTGGCATGTAAGTACATTAAACTGCTTAGCCTTTTTACAAATACATACTTTTAAAGCAGGTAACATCATGAATACTGTTGTGTTATATGCACTGAATTGAAAGTCAAGGGGTGGAAATGTTTATTTTGTGATATTACAATTTATATTAGTTGTCGATGCATAAAATGTGAAATTCAGTCTGTAGTGGCAGAGCTTTGTTGCTGCATGGAGATACCACAGCTGTTTATCTTTTATTCGCTTCTACATTGTACTGGAACAGTAACACCATCATTAAACTTAGTGTTTGCTATTCTAAGTAGGTCAGAGGACGGTGGAACCAGCATGTTTGAACGTGCTCTCCTTCCACAGTCAGTTTATACTGAGGTGACCTTTGCATGTTTGATAGTTGAAAATTACAAGCATCTAAAATTGACAATGTACTTGAATAATCACAATAAATAATTGATTTATTTATTATTAAGTTATATGTAAACTTGCTTGCACTATTAAAAGTGGGCTTCTTTGGCAGTGTCCACACTATTAATTATGATCATATCAGATTAGTGTGTCCAGACATAACTGGCCTATCCGAACTTTGCACGTGTTGCTTTGGTAACGTCGTACTCGTACCTGCGTACAGATGCAAGCGATGCAAAGCTGCATCATCTCGCTCTCACAGCAACAGCTCTGTCAAGCCACAGTTTCAGCAGACGGCAGACTGTGACCAGACTGAGACACATTAGTAAAATTTGGAATCACTTTGCAAACCACCTCCAAAGGTGAAAATAATCTGAACAAGAAAAATTTCTTACGTAAAACTGTGTATTACTACACATCAGAAATACTTCATAAATGTGTCTTATGTTCTGGAGAAGTGTGTGTGTGTGTGTGTGTGTGTGTGTGTGTGTGTGTGTGTGTGTGTGTGTTTGTGCTGTTTGTGTTCTTGTTTCATGTTGTGTTTCCCTGTTGTGTTTTACACTGACACCCTTTGACGTCAGTATTTGACACCCTGGGAGTGTACAGGTAGACCTCTTAATAACCTGCTTGGTGATGACAATAACAAATGTACTGTATGTGAATGCATATATTTGAATAAATGCCCATGTAATAT
>OMLM01013036.1:19257-44624 GCA_900302695.1 Helostoma temminkii
AGACACATCTACCCATTGTCATTTCCATGGCATCAAACACGGGCAGCAGAGAACCTTTAGTGCTATAAGCACAAGACAACAAGAGATTTCCAACAAACGTAATTAGGATTTGACATTGTCCAGTTCAATATATGGGCTAAAGCAAATATTCATCATACAAAGGACATGGATATGTCGTCTATACACTATAACACTATATACAACTAATTTGTTCTGTAGAAAAGTACTTGCTAATGGATGATATTAAGTTGTTGGTTGGTTAAATTGTTGTTATGGCTCCTTTGTCATTTTAGACCAAACATGTTTGGTTTTAACTTGAACCAAAATGCTTTTCTTGTCTAAACATAACTACACATGTGACTGTGGATGTGATCCCTGCTCTCATGCCCACCACAGCCACTTCCAGTGATTCTGCTGGAACAATCAAACACAGCAAGCACAGTTGCCTCTGAATATACAACCCTGATATATATACTCAATATACAAATGACCATTTCACATGTGGATGACATGGAAAATTCATGGACTGACCAAAGGTGTTCCGTCCTCTGGGAATGAATTGTCATTACAGTCATCAGAGTCTGAACTAAATGTGTCAAGCTAAACTGGAGGTGCTGGATAAAAGGTCAAAATGTCACCATGAAGAGTGTGATTCCTCTGGAGCTGTTAATCCCTGTGGAAAATCCCCTGTATTCCATGACAGATTACTCTCTATGACTCTCTATGATGTAACCTGTTGATGTGGTGGTCACAGTTGTGTGGATGGTGAAGATACGTGTTACTAACATAAAGTACACACCTGTATAATAAACAGTACTATGGTTATTACAAAACACCAAACCTATCTCAGATGTAGAGTAACAAAATTAATTATGTTAAATCCACCAATATGTAACATGTTTACATTCAAATAACATCTAGAAATCATTGTGGTGGCACACTGAGGTGACTGTGACTCAGTCAGCAGGGCAGCTGTCTGCTAACCTCAGGAATAGTAGTTCAACTCCTGGTTCCCTCCCACTACTGGCCACATGTAGCTTAAATATTTATCAACTGAATTTATGTTTCAGTCTTCATGTATTAATTAGGATATTACATTAATTGATTTTGTATTTGAAAAATACACACAATTATTTTACAGTTACTTGAAACAATGATAGCATCTGTTACACTTACAGGCCTTTTTGAGATTATGCATACATCACTAAGGATGACTTAACATAAAGTGACTGGACCTCCTGGACTTTCAGATGAGGACAGACTGACTGATAATGTGAAGGTAATTTAGACAGGGCTCAACACTTTACTAGGATAATGCTCCCAAACTGCAGTGACAAAACTGGAGCCGTCATAGTGACACCTGCAGCTCTTCTGTTTACACACTTGTGCCATATGAGCTATAATTACACATGCAAAAGGCTCATTTTGTAATTATTTGGTTCACAGTGCATAATGAATTAGAAAAGGTTGTAATCTGAACCCAGTGACCCGTAGCAAATAGTTCAGTTCAGGATATTAAATGTCTCAAATACTGAAAATGTGTGGAAGAAAATACCAACTCACACTTGATTTCTTTGCTTTATAGGTTGAATATTACTTTGGCAAATACATAGTATTTCTTTACAAATATCGTAAGAAAATGAAAACACAGTTAACAGACTTCTTTCCATTTAATAAATATGATTGCAAATGCATAAAACAATTACACACAGCACAGTTGAGGTCAAACAAAAACACTGGAACACCTTACCGTCTGTTCTTATACAAAAACTGTACAGTAATAAAACTTTTTTTTAATCGTTATTCATATTTCTCTACAAAAATAATAATCTTGCTAATTCTGCAGGGATAAGATAGAGGGAAAGCGAGTCTAAAACTTACATACTTTTTCCCACACCCTTGGGTGCTGTCACATCACAGCTCACCCTAACCAGGAGGCCAGACATCCCTCTTGCTAGCAGGACTTCAGGTCTGTTGGAACTGCACACCTCCCAGTGAAACTCAAAGGCAGAAGGTGCTATAACTCTGACAGAACTCTTGATCTCGTCAGGTCACATTTATTTCCTGATCCCTGGGGTTGGGACTAGGAGGCTCCACTGTCTACTGGTCTGTGGTTGCAGGTACTGTACTTTACAGAAACATTAGCTACATCCTCCCACTATAAAGTGTTGCTTTCATCATTACTTACTACTTTGCAAAACCTGAAAAGAAATAAATTGACTTTCTTAAATGTTGGGAATCCAATCATTACTGTATTGCTGCATTTCTGAGAAATGTAATTGATGTTGCTGATTCACAAAAGTCCAAGCAGCAGCATTGTTAAATTACCCTTCCTAACCATCCAGAGGGACATAAATCACCTCGTAGCTGAGCGCGAACTCCGTCCTGCAGCCTCAGATGGGAACACAGAGCAACAATAGAAATAAAGATAGAAGCAGAATCATTATCAAACTCATCTTAGTGTGCAGTTTTGAATTCTAAACAGTTCAACAGATTCACGGCGGCTCTTCTAAAAATACTAGTTTCTGTAACAGGTCGTAGTGGAAATTTCACACTCTGAGGGCAACACACACTGAAGTCAGGTACAATGTGAGCCAACACACTAGCACCTGTTGTGTCCTGAGCCCACACACTAGTTGACTTGACATCTTGACACTCGCTGCCCACTGCTACTCAGAACTCAAGGGGCATCCAGCAGTTCACTGCAGGAATATTAAAGGAACACACTTATTCTCAAGTGTGGGAGGAAGCTGGCAAAAACGAATCATTTAGGTTCTAATTCCAAGACTGCAGCGTGGACAGAATAGCAACAGAAACAGTATTTAACCTTTGTGACGTTGTTAACACCTTCAGGGTTGTTGCTTTGTTAGGATCATGGGTCAAAGTTGGTTGGCAAACTGTCCAGTAAGATGCCAAGGCTGCATTGTAACTGGCAGCTTTACTCGTCTTTCAAATGATCTGTGTCAGAATAGAACAGTCCACATGTGACCTTAACAACCATCAAGAGACTTAAATTACACAAATGAATTTCATAATACAAATTGATTGCCAAAGCAGACCATGGTCTGCACATAGATTTGGCAGCAGTTTTTACATCGGATGCCCTTCCTGACACAACCCTCCTCAATCCCAGCAATCAGAGTGCACTGGTTTGTGCAAGGTCAGTGGCTGGAGTTTCACTTCAGCAAATTGCCAGGAAGAATTGGTGTGCAAACCGTTCACCCCAGAGTCAATGGGTGAACACTCTACCAACTATGCTGCTGTCATGTAATTCAGTGACATTCTTGGATTCAAATGACACAGCAGGCTGGAGCCTCCGCTGACGGCAAATAGCTTGAACATGGGTCAAACGCTCATTGAGTGAGTCTGAAAGTGTCGTAAACAACCAGGGCCAGATTATCAGACAAGGAGGACCTGGGGCAAAGATGAGATGTGGGGCCCATCATGACCTTCCCAACTATGTGCTTTTATTATTATTTTCAGTTATTTTGTTAATTAAAATAAATAACTGTTAAGGTTTAAGTTTACAGAGGGAAGTTTATGGTCATGTGGAGGCTGGGTGACTCCTGGTCTTTTATCCTGCAATGATTTAAACTGAATTGGGTCAAACTTACTTGGCACCATGTTCAGTGGGTCTCAACTGTCAGAGCTGTTAAAAAAATATGTACTTAAGTAAAATAAATAAGTATTGTACTGCTGTACAATTTTGAGGTACATGTGAGCATTTCCATTTTATGCTACTTTTATTTTTACTCTACAACAATTTAGAAGAAAATATTTTATTCTTTACTGTTACAGATGTCAATGTTAATGCTGAAAAGAATCAGCTGTGGATCAGGAGATAGAGAGGGTCATCCACTCATTACAGAGATTGTGGTTCAGCGCCTGAAATCATCCAAAGCTGACAAAACCACACTCCACCCTCTGTTTTTCCACACTGCCATAAAGAAAAACAAGAAAAAAAAAACTCAGAATTTGCCTGTGAAGATTTAAAAGGCATCAATCAGGCATTTACATCTGTCAGATTCTGCACATGAAGCACTACAGTGCTTGACTCTGAACCAGCTAAGCGTCTGTGCGGCCTGGCAGCATCTGCGCTCTAGTTCTCCTGCTCCTGCAGGATATATATAATGAGCCGGGCTGAAGATGGCTGCTGCTCGAGAGTGGGTGACGACATTAGCCTAAATGTGTCACCAGCCTTAGCCAGCCTTGAGCTTGACTGGCCACATTAAGGATTCAAGAAATCAACCTCTTCTTATTCTGTCCAATGGAACGCTCTTAATGCATCACGGCCCCAGAAAGCACTCTTCCATTCCTCTTAACCTCTCTCTCTCTCTCTCTTTCGCTTTCTCTCTGCCATGCTCTTTGGATGTTATCTTATTCCAACTGCCACCTTAAATCTTTGTCTTTATAAATTGTAGTCCGCCTCCAGTAGGGATGCTGGCTGTGATCAGGGTGTGGCTGAGGATGACTCCAGAATACTGGAGGGTTCTTCTGTCATCCCCCTCCCAGCCTGTGTCTTCTTCTACTCCTAACAGGTTTGGTAATATTTGGGTATCACTTGCAGTCAAAAGGTTTGAGATTAGCCCCTTAGCCATCAGGTGGTCTCTTATTCTGAAGCACAAAACATTTTACAAACTGGTATGTATCATAATTACAGTAATACCAGAAGCATTAGATTAACTGCAAAGTTTAAATGAATCCCACGAACCAAACCCGGCTTTTTTTGTTAATAAATTAAAATCAGAAAAAAAAGAAAACCTCAGTAGAAAATGTGTATTGTGCCATAAATCAGCTTCCAAGAGACGATGGACCAAAAGCTTTGAAGTACCCTATTCATATTTTACAGTATTTCTGTTTAGTATGACATTTGTTATTAAAATTCACAAAATTCTAACATAGACATTTATGATTTACAAAATAAATGTGTATTTCACTTCAATAACATACTGTTAAAGTATATTCATAAGAATAAATAATACACTACTGCTGTTAGATCATACAACAGCAAACCGATCTGAAATATGTAAGCAAAATCAAAACATTGTTGCTTATTACATTTTTCCCCTCACTAGTTCATGCTGGCGTTCCCTCTGGATTATGTATCTGACTTTTATAAATAAATGAACATTTATTTTTGAATGTTTAATTTATCAGACGTAATGTTAAAAGAAAATTGAAAAACCTGTACACAGTTTCTTCAGGTTCGAATGGAGCACAGTATGTGTCAGCAGGGTCCAACATGCACAGGTATAAAGCTCAAAACCATTGTGTCCCAAATGGTAAAAAATATCCATGACGCAGCTGGAGTGGTAAATCCAGTCCAGAGTTCAGACGATGTACGTGGGGAGTTCTGTGGAGAATTTCACATGTACATGAGGTTTCATACATCCTGAGGGGAAACGGAGAAGAGAACAACAGAGATGGTTATCAGAGACTGCGGATAAACATACATCAGAGGGGTGTATTAAATATACTACTTTTTAAAGCATCTTTAAAAAGTTTCTTTATAAAAATATTTATTATTGGGGCCATTTCAGGGCATTAGCTCATCACTGTTTGGCCAACTGGGTTCCACAGCAGCAGGCCCGACTGCCAGGAAATAAGATTCCCATCAGAAGAGCATGTGGGCCAGAAAACAATATGCTAAAAACATAAAGTGTATAGCTGATAGGACTGATTGAGCCCCATCATATATCTGTAGTTTCATTACTGCAAGTGGCTCCTTTTACCTTAAACACAGTAATTTGTGTAACTATAAATCTAAGAAATGTTCAGTTAGGTCCAGAAGTATTTGGGCAATGACAGAGTTTCTACGGTTTTGCCTTTATAAACCACCACAGTGGATTTGAAATAAAAACAATCGAGATGTGATCAAAGTGTAGACTTTTAACTTTAATTTCATATTTCACACAAATATGTGTGTTAAACACAATTTAAACAAGTCCATCTTCAGGGGCTCAAAATGATTTGACTGACAAGATGTTAATTGACCAAGTGCAGTCCATTCCCTCATTACTTCAAGGTAAATGAAGCAGATAAAAGGTCTGGAGTTGATAACAGGTATTAAGTCGGCATTTGGCAGCTGTGTCACTGGAGCTACCAATATGAATTCTAATGAGATCTCAATGCAAATGAATGAGACAATTGTTAGGCTAAAATCCATAAGAGAGATGGCAAAAACCTTAGGTGTGGCCAAATCAACAGTTTAGTACATTGTTAAAAAGAAAGAAAGCACAGGTGAGTTCAATAACATCAAAAGGCCTGGAAGACCACTAAAATGAATAATGGCAGATTTTTTTTTCATAAAAATATTAAACATAACATTATATTTAGAATTTTGTCACTTTCACTTTGTCACTTTGCACAAAGATAATGGAGGTACTTTGTAATTCCTAAACGATCACATCTTGATTTCAAATCCATTGTGGGGATGTATAACAACAAAATCATAAAAAACATTTGTCATTGTCCAAATACTCGTGGACCTAACTGTATATTATCAGATGGTCATGTCAAGGTTTCAGCAGAAATATCGAACAGGAAAGAAAATGAAAGGCCCTCCGATTAATCAGCACCCTTGTTTTCATTCATACTACAACTTTGGAGAGTAGCAATATTAAGAAGAACAAGCCCTGTAGTTTACTGTATCTGACCGAACAACAGGTATGTTGAAATAAGCCTTACATACCTTGTGTGATATATGTATGAAACAAACATCTACAGACTTTCTGCATCCACAAGTCTGTCATATAAATTTTGTCGCCACCCAAGTCTGTGAAGGTTGGGATGGACTTTTGATGGACTGGGGCGGAGATGAAGTTTACATCACAGATACCGTAGTGGACACATGAATGGAGGAGGAAGTATAAACTGGCTTTAAGTTTAGGGCATAACAACACAGTGTCAGACAGACAGAGGTTAAGTTATAGGAACACTGTGAGTGAATGAGAAAAGACATCACACAGGGCACATTCAGTATTTCCCTATTTAACACAGCGAATGGTTTGATGAATATGAAAATGATATGGAGCATAAGCTGTGGTTGCAACAACAGACTTAGAACAAAGTGAACTGAAGCTGATCTGGGGGTTTTGGTGACCTTTCTAAAAAAATTATTTGTTCCTTTCATTTACCACTGTCTGGAGTGATTAAAGGTTAAAGAGCAACAGTACAGAAAAGTATAATATATATATTTATATATTATATATTACAATATATTATATTTACATCATACTCATTTTTGTTTAGGTGTCATTCACCCCTTGACTGGACCGCTTCACTTCTGAGAAACACAGAAAATAAAAGCACAGGATGAATCCCAATGAAAAACAACATCACATGAAAACAATGAAGGTATGATATAATTAATGGAGAGAAAAGAAAAGTCCAGCCACAGAGAAGGCAGAGTGAGTATTTACCGATGGGCCGTGAGTTCAGCTCTGTGTCCAGAATCTCCAAAGAATGCACCAAGTCCCGCTGTGAGCTGGGCGTGGCCTCTGTTGGATTAGCTGGACTCATCATTTCTTGTTCTTTTTCGTTCTGCATCTGCGCATAGACGTTGAGGCCTGGGATCTTCCTTGAGGAAAGATTTACAGTGAGGCAAAGGAATAAAGACAACAACCCAGCTAAAACAAGAAGGAATAAAGACAGCATCTATGTGCACCTATCAGCGGTACAAAGTACCTTGTACCTTGTTTACAGTCCCTTGTGTCTTTCCAGACATGCCTTCTCACAGTATTTGCAAGTAAATCAGTGTTTACACAAAAGCCTGTGAATTTAAAGTTTTACTCTGTCTCCGCTAGTCTGTAAATGTTCATGACCCTTTGTGTCCTTTTTCCCTTGGAACGGCACCTTGGCGAGGAGACATAATTTAACATTTCGGAAAGGTCAACTGCCTTCGTTCAAAGGGCTTAATATTGATAGCAGCTGAAGGCTGACTGACATTTCTCTTGCAAAGAATGACCTGACAAAAGAATTTCCACAGGATCCCCACAGACGTGTGAGGTGGGGGTAAAGCCAGTCCTCCACTGAGGAGCTCTGGGGTACGCCGTTAAAGACGTCTGACAGGCAGCTATGTGCCTCCTCTGTAGCCTTGCAGGCAGCTTTTGTTTACCGCGCTGTCAGCATCGACACCTTTCACCACATCTCTATCGTGGACAGTGTGACGACTATATAGACATGACATTTCATGAGCACTTTACCTCTTGAATTTGTAGATGACAAATACAGCTAAACCCAAGACCACTACTGATAGCAGCATTAGCATGGCGGAGCCGCTGTGGTTCTCGCCGGTGTCCACTAGTGGCGCTGCATAGACAGGAGGACAAGAGCGACACTATAAATGACAAAGGTATTAAGAGGACCTGTATTCCAGCCCAGCTGAATCATGCAATCAGCAGTGAACAGGATTATTGACACCTATGTAAATCATTTAATATACAGTAGTATGGACATCTCTTACTCTTCATTCTATAAGCCCCTTTAGGACAGTAGCAGCATCCACATTAGGAAGAGGCACACATACTTGTAACGATGCTCACTCTCTGAATGTCTCTGTGTAGCTACATGGTGGGAGCCAATCAGACACAGAGTTGGGGTTATTAGTTAATGGGGGCAGCAAAAATAATAAAAGATATGCCTGCCCTTCCACTGAATCTACAGTCTGTGTCTTGATAGTCTACACTTAGTACAGGAAGCACAAAGTCTCCCAGGGCAGATCTAAACGTACACTAACAATCTGCGTGTGTTTTTACCTGCCGATAGGTGTGCCGCGTACACAGTGACCTGGACCCCCGGCCGCAGTGTAAACTGGACCAGGTTTTGATTCAAGGCGCTCAGCAACACCTCAGAGAGCTGTTGGGTACACAGAGGGAGAAAATGATTTGAATGACATTGTTCTATTTTGTTCGAATAAAACAAAACGCAGCTGTTGAGGAAGGTCGCTGCCAACATCATCAAACCTCAATCTCATCTATCTGTGGTTCTGACTTGTTATTTATTAAGTCTGTCCTGACATTTCAGAGAAACTCTCTTTGTAGTCCTGATCAATCTTTGCAAATATCCGTCTGATTTTTTAATGTCAGACTGACAAATAATTGACTGCAAATATCACTGGCCCTTGACAGCACTTACGAAAGTGCTCTGATGTAAATATCTGTGAATGAATGCTAAACTACTGAAGGTGGACAAAATACAGTAACGAGTGGACATCATATTTTCTTTGAGAACCACCAAGTTACATACAAAAAAATACTAATAATAATCTGGCAATCAGAACTAACAGAACAAGCTGGAAAAAGGCCCATTTTCATTGCTGCAACTTCTTCTGGGCACCAGGAACCTTTTGAGAAGTTTAGTTTCAATTACAGGAACCAGGGTCTGCATGTAATCTAGAGCCTGAGTTCTACCTTCCCCCTAGCATTTGATTGGTCAAATACTATGCAGCATTTCACACACTTACTACACATAAAAGTTGTTTTGTTTGTCACAAAAATCAGCAAGAGCCAATGACATTTCTGTAGCGTTAGATTCACAAGTGTCCATAAAGATATAAAGGGATTTGGAAAAGTGGAAATGGGACTTCTTGGGATAGAGAGTAACTCCAAGTGGAAATGCACCTTTGACATATGGCTTCACAAACAGTTGCATCTTTACACAGAATAACATCACCAACCATTTGGAGTCATGTCCAGCCACTGGGTGACTTTAAGTCCATTAACTTTGCTCTGTTTTGGTCTCCACCAACACCTGAGGTAAATGTGTTGCTCTTTAGCTGTAGTGTGGTGCTTGCTCTGTAGTGCTGTGCATGTAAATATGCAATTTGGCAAGAATTCTCTGCAGTTTCGTCACTTAGTTACATTTTATTAATGCACTCTTACTATAAAACACTGATTAGTGAATTCTCAAGTTTTTTTAAACTGAACATAGGATTTATTGTAGAGCTGTTGAACTGAATTATTTGCAGGAGCCCATGACCCAAAAAACCCTTAGTACTTCCACCACTGACCCTATCTGAGTTTCGCTGTTTATGTAAGAGTCTTTGTCTGTGGGACCTTTCTGCTGTCATGCATAATGCATACGATGCAGCCTTTCTTGATCTCTGCTTTCCAAGTAGCCTTCTGCTCTGAGAACATCTAACTTTGATATAAATCAGGTAGATTACCTTGACCTGAAGGTAAACTATAGAAAAGCAGAATCCAATCTTATTCTCTCTCAATCTATTTCCCCTCATAGGTTCCTTCATTCGCACAATTATAAATCTCTATCCTGAGGCTTTAATCCTTATACACAATCTAAAAATGAAATGTGATATTCCACTATCGCAAAACTGTTTTTCTCTATTTAATCCGCACACATGAGACAAGCACAACACAAAAACAAAGTCCTTCGTTTTCTTTCTGAAGATCCCAGTTTTTGCCTCATTTATCTCATGTGCCTCATTTGCCGAATTAATTGTAATATGAGTAATTTCTGTAGTCCTTCATCCCCCTTTTATATTTCTTAGCGGTTTAAATTTAGACTATGCTATGACTAATTACTTTTTCTCACTGTATACCAGGGTCAGTAAATCTATTATCCATTCTAATAAGCAGAGCATGTTCTACACTTTTAAGATGCCAACCTTGAGTGAGGATTTATAGCTGACTTGTAGGGGAGACGATGTTTTCATGTGATCCACCAGGTGTAAGTACGGTGGGAAGACATAAACCTAATTGATTTCCTTTCCAGTTTCCCTCTGTACACATGCCTGTGGATTTCTTCCAGCAGAAACACGTTCCAGTATTATTATCAGTCACTGTCTGCTACGTGAGGCTCAGAGCTAATTTGGTCCATCTCGATATGCCGATGATTTAATGAACTGATCAACCATGACAACTCCTTTGTCTGGGTTTTTAGGCTCTTTTGAGACACCAGCTCCCCCTCCCACCTCAAAACCCCACGGGATGTGACTTGAGGCACTTTAAAAGTCATTCCCCCTGATAACTTGTTAATACTTGTCAGGCTTATTGATGAGTCTATTGCAGAGCTTCCTCAGGCATGTTCTAGAATTAGACTCATGGAAAAACCTGGACACACTTTGGTAGATCAATACTGACATCTGCTGGAGGAAGGAGGAACTGGAATGTGACAATAATTGGACAACTGATGCTGAAAAAAAAGAGGCATGACTCATAAAACAGAAAGACTGAAACAATTCTTCAAACTTGTGCATGCTGTCAGTATAACAAGGTGAAAACCACCCAAACACCTACACAACAGTTGTATGTTCCACAGATAAAGCACAAGTTGTTGTCTCACCTGATCCAAATGAGCAGAATTCTTCTCTGGTTTCCTCTCATTTAACCGTTTGTCAGGCAGGAGGAAAAACTCTGCTGTTGTGGGTAAACCAGGCAGGACGGTGACCAGAAGCTGATCTTCTCTCACATCTGTAGCCTGAAGGGGAACAAGAGGGAAGCGATGTGAAATACATTGTTCATTATTTTAAACCAGGCTGGATATACATATGCCAACGATTTGCTGGCACCGACTGAAATATTGATTTTATTTCATGCTTGCTAGGATTCAAAATCCTTTTTAACTTTTCTCTGACCATGTTCGCTGATTTAAAAATTTCCCATAAATGCAAGGACCAACATTACAGGATCAAGAAAAGTTCTTCTATTTGAGCTCTGAGCTTGATTTATTAAAGCATGAAGCTTTCTGGCTCGTTCACTTCTTGGATGATTACTGACACTTGCACTAACTGTTCAAACTCTGCTTCGGTCCAAAGCTCAGAGATTTTTTTTTTTACATCATGTTATTCATTTTCTTGACTAGGGAACAGTTTGTAAGAAACTGCCCAAGACACATTTGCAAAAACTGTTCATTAGAGTAAAAAAAACTAAATTTTCCAAAGTAAGCTACTAAGAATTTAGTTTCAGCACCAAAATGAAGGCGTCATAATCGTCCTTTGTCACTGTCATAGAAATTCTGAAGTCATTTTCAGAGTCCTCGTGTTCTCTCCTGGGTGGTTGGAGTGAAAAACGACCTGGTTACGTCCTGAAAAGCATCATTTTAATCACTTTCTCTGTGATGGCAGTTTCTTGTCCACAAAAACAACAATGCTGACAGGACATTGTTTCTATGTTTTAGGAAATACCTTCAGAATTTGGTGTTGAGTGTTGCAAAAGTGACTTTGAAAAGTTAAAAACATCATGTTGCTTAACTGTGGCTGAAATAGATGCTTTTATATTGGAATGTACAGGAGTTTGGCTACAAAATATATATTTGCAAAACTGTATGTGACAAGTGGAGCTGTGCTTTAAAAAACTGTTCCTCTAGTGGTTTCCAATAATATTCTGAATAATATTTTGCAAATTTCTGAAAAGCAATGTCAATGATGATCAGCTGTGACAGGAATTTGTGAAGAGGCTCTAAAAGCATCAATTTAATATTGAAGGTCAAGAGCAGTTTTGAACCAAAAGGTATTTTCAGTTACAGTTAACCTACAAAAGGCCACTTAAGGCACACAATGACTGAAAGACTGGTTGGTTTAAGGGTGTTATGCAGCATTTTTATGTGTGCACCACAAAATCACAAAAGCGTAAACTATACATCATCTTATTTAGACAAAATATTAACAGCATCATACATCTGATGAATTTTGATACCTATATGCTGCGTTTCTTCTTGGTCTGCTAGAAGTGG
The DNA here is from genome assembly GCA_900302695.1 of Helostoma temminkii. Classification (NCBI taxonomy): domain Eukaryota; kingdom Metazoa; phylum Chordata; class Actinopteri; order Anabantiformes; family Helostomatidae; genus Helostoma; species Helostoma temminkii. The sequence goes on from OMLM01013036.1 coordinate 31,948, forward strand.
ACAGCAACTAGACAGCATGTAATTTGCTCAATGTTTTCTACAACACCAACATCCTCTGGTTGTTGATGCTGCTCTTGCATGGATTTTCTGCAGTGAAAGTTGTGAATATGAATGGTTTAAACTATCGTGTCATATTTTCATCTGAGAGTTTTTTTCCCCCTGTGTTCTGCCTTCCAGGCTGGGGTTGTCATGAAGAAGTGATGCCAATAACAAATAACAAAACAGACATGTTCACTGAAGATTGAAGAGCCGGGTGTATTTTTGGCATCAATTTTGATTCTGAGGAATGAAAAAGTGTGAAAATATGATGCAGTCCCATGCAAGGAGCAGATTGCTTCTTCCAAGACATCAAAGTATTGACATTTGGAGGAGGTTGTAAAAGACACAAAGTTAATGAGGCAAAATCTGTACCTGATATGTCATGTGTGGGTTTGAATTATGTCTTACACTTGACAGGTCACAAAGCACTCTACTCCAAGCTTCCCTTTAGATTAGTGCTGGACACACATTTGGCACATTTTAACGTTTACTCTTCTGTGCACTTCAACATCTACAACCTCGTTACTGTATGGCCCTGAACTCACAGATTGTGTGAGAGCAACTGCAATCAGCATGCAGTTAAACTATATATTTACTCCTCTTCTCCCTCTTGACTTGTCATTTATCATCATAAAAGTCAGACTCATGTCCGAAGCCTCAGGGAAGTTGCTTTCTGCTCGCACGCAGTCAGGGGTCCAGTCAAGCGTTCTTTGTATTTTACCGTGAGAAGGAAAGAGAACTTTACCTGGATCAAAGCGTTCTTGATGACCCGGCTCACATCCAACCTCCATTCTGCAACATCGGGGTTGTGGTCGTCCAGGTTCGACGAAAAGGCGAGCAGATGGGATCGGAAATACTCTGCAGGGAGAAATGTAAATAAAGATTCAGATTCAGCTGATACGGCCAGAAATCTATCACTGACCTTATCACAGGTTCTGATAGAATTATACTTATCATTTCCACCAAAGAAAGATCTAGGAAAACGGTGACATTGGTACAACATAGTCAGACAAGAGGTCCAACTAAACACCTGACATCTAAAATGAAAACCATCTGCCAATCTAACTATCAAACCTTGTCAATGCTGTCTCCTAGATGTTACATTTCTATACAGCTGTGAATATGTTCACGTAAGGAATATAACTCCAACATGATTATGTCTTCTCCTAACATAATGAGTATAGGTTGTTAATTTACCTAAAGGAAGTTGCTTAGCAAATTTTAATAATACTATTAATAAAGTTATGTTTAGGCAGCCATATTACCAAATTGAGTTTAGGGAAAAATTGCACTCCTCCTTGTCAGAGACAAAATAAACAGAGACAGTGTTTATTAACCACGTAAGAACTTTGGAGTTAAACTCAGGTCTACAGCATCACAGTGCAGCATGCGGTACATCCACTATCCACCATCCACCTCCTGGTGACTCCTTCTACATTAATATATATAGTGCTCACTCATTCTGTATACATACTGCATTGGAACATAATCCTGCCAGTGACTATGTTCCCTATAAAATGTGCAGGTCTTTGTACATTGCACATTATTTTCCAATAACATTTACTCTTCAGACTTTAGGTGATGTGGTGTTTTGTTTAAAAACTGTCACACTGCTTGTTTTTGTCACCTCATTGGGTGTTTGACATCACCTTGTTCCCACATCTCAAAACTCTCTTTATAGATTATCAATAACAACCTCTTAAGGCTAAAATGATGAAGATTAAGCAAAACTATATTTTAGTAACAATTAGAACATCTATCTTCGTCTTATTACATTGATTGTGTACTTGTCAGTGTGTTTACAGAGCTACAGGATCCCAGTGGAGATGAAGTCAGAGACAGCTCACCATGAACAGTGATGGTTTTTCTGTCCTGCAGAATAGTATTCCCTGCAGACACCTGCACAGTCACTGTATTGATGCCTTCCCGGGAGAAAGTGCACGCTACACTTCCCTCTAGGGTGATTACTGGCTGGTGAGGGAGAGAGAGAGAGAGAAAGAGTGAGTGAGAGAGGCAGAGGAGGCAGGGTAGAGAGAGATGGAGAGAGTCAGAGTCTGGGGCTTCCCGAGAGAGACCCTTATCAGTGGCTGGTTAACATCTCACACTGCTGTTATTTACAGAGGTGTCAGCCTGTTGGCACACTCACAAATGTACACACAAACACACACGCACTAGGACACACAAAGAGCTTTGCAACAATCTGTTGTGTGTGTGTGTGTGTGTATGCACACATGGTATCGTGGCCCGCAGAGAGTTCCCAGTGTGACACCAGCAGCTCCTTCCAGTCATCACTCAATGTCTCCATTTGTTCTTCAAATAACTCTAAAATACTAATACCTCTGTGGTTTACTATCAACTGACATAAGCTTCTGTCCTTGTGAAAGGCCCGGGATGGTGCTGAACAAACACATTTACACTACTACAATTATGAAGACAGATAGTGAGAGTGGAGCATGTGCACAGACAGAGCTTCTAGTGTACAGTGAATCTCCATTTTTAGTGAAATTCTGCTCACCTCCCTAACACTGGGGTAGCAGCACACATTTCAAAGCATGGTATCTCATAATCTGGACACATAAAACTGTCTGCATGTCTGTGTATCACCAGGGCTGTGTAAAAATATTTGTCTCTTCTGACCCTTTACCTGTGTGGGATTCATCACTTCTGCCTGGCAGCTGCACTAGCTGGAGCAGTTTGGAGTGAGAAGAGATGATGAATAGACTTGATGGATGTCTGTAATTAATGTCTCTGCTGTATCTGATGTGTGCTTTGCGATTTTTGTTGATTTTTGTCTATGCTGTTTAATAAGGCTGCAATTTTTGCCACCCTGATGCACAAAAATAACTTAACAAAATAATGATCCTTGCATTCTAGACCAGGAGAGTCAGCAACCTACTTAATTGCAAGTGAGCAAAGGCGTAACAGAAGTAAGAGATTAGAGAGAAGTGGAGAAAGTGTGCCGTACCTCTGTGTTATTTCCGATCCACCAGATGTAGGTGACCGTTCCCACTTGGCTGGGCCACAGAACAGCAGTCAGGTTCACTTCCTTATTCCTCACCGCCACAAAGGGAGCCGAGAGATGGATATACTCCAGCTGACCTACTCAGGCAAACATATACATCACAGAGTGAACTCAATGTTCCACACAAGAATGTGCAAATAGAAAAAAAATAAAGAAATAACTTTATTGTCTCAAATGACAAAAAAATAGAGAGAGAGGTTTATGAGATGAGTGGGGGTGGTGAGTTTGTTCACAATTCTCTCCAGTGCTAGCTGCCATCTGTGTGTTATATTTCATCTGTGGCACTCCTGAGCCTGCGGGGACTCTATTTGTATGGCTGGCACATAGGATTGACAGATTGGTGGGAGCCGCAGAGCTCCCTGATCAATAAGTCAGCTCTGTTACATCTGTCACCCCCCGCATACACCAGGGGTGGTCAGCCCTGTTACATGTGAGGCTGCAGAGGCTTGCGTGGGCCGAGTGGCTATGAAGCATAAGCTGACTTCAGTGGAAGTGTGATGGGATTTGTTCTATCTCACTTGTTTGTTTGGTTATGGGAGGGGACGTTCTGTGAGCAGATAAAGTACAGAACGTGGTGCACTGTGTCTGAGCTGACAGCCGCAGTTCCACTCAACGTGATAAAAAGTGGGGAGCAGAGAGGCAGAGAGGGCTGTAAGCAAGAGCGCAAAATGCAAGAAACCTGAATCTGAAATCTGAATAAATGCACAAGAACATTAGCAAGCACAAATCTTAGAAACTTCATCAGTATCTCACATGTTACATGCAGGTAGAGGACGGCGGTCTCTGAACCGAGGCTGTTCTCCCCGGTGGCAGTCACCCGGTAGATTCCTACAGCTTTATAGATGTGTTTGATTCCATCCTCAATAGAGCTCACATTGGAGTATGTCAGTGCATGGCCGTCTCCGAAGTCCAGTGTGATACTCGTCCTCGCCCCGTCACCCTGCGCAGACAAACAGTTTTGGGAAGTCTGCAGGTTTAGGCTCTCTCAGTTTTCTAATTATACGGTACACAGAGCAGCACAGAGACGGTGTGTGAAAGAGTGACACTTTAGCAGCTGCAGTGGCACTGGGAATGTGGTGATTACACTAAAACATTAGATGAATGTGTACATGCATATAGACTCATTTTAAATCCTGTTCTCACCTCTTTATTAGAAACAGCTGACTCTAGAGTTTTGTTACCGCTTTGCTGCTGCTTAATTCATCTGCCTTATTAAGACCTTCCATAAATACTATTTCACTTCTCTTTGCCTGTAAGTTTGTGTATCAGCCTGCAATTTTATCTTTACATTTAATAGCCTTCTTCAGATAAATCGTAATCCACATGTGGCATTTTTATTTAAAACAACAGTGTGTAATTGCTTTCACTGATAGATAGTGATAGCTGATAGCTCAGCTGGGGGATACTGTATGTAACATGTACCCATACTGAACCACAAGCTTTCTTTGCTCACACACTTTAAAAGCTCATGTGTAAAAGCTTGTATTTTCAAATTGAATCTAATGACTTAAATTTTTATTATTTGACATATTTTATATGCTGTTTGGCAGAGACTGATCTACAGCAGCTGCCCCTGCTATTGTAGGGTTTGCTCCAAGTTTCCCCCTAAGTCCTAACCTGCATGAGCATGAATGTAATATGGTCAGAGCTCAGTATAATAGTTTTGTCTCCATAGAAACATTTCAGTCAGGGGACGTTGGTATGATCTGTCAATATCAGTCAATCACAATATCACTGTGTATTTTTATCAGCTGCTAAATATAAAAGTGATAAAGAGCTTCTGGTGTTACACGGTACGTCTGCTTCAGTGTCACAGTCTGATCAAAGTAAACACTGCATTCTATAGCAATTAACTTCCAGCTTGTAATGTCACATTTTATAGACAATACTGACGCAGTAATTCAGTCTTCACCTTTGTTTATGCTGTGAATAAAAGAAATGACATTTACTCTGTGTGACAGTCCACAAAGCTTTCTGAGAAACACAGGAAACAGCTTACCTCCTCCAGAAAAACAAGGAAGGTGACATTGGCGCCTAATGTAGCTGTCAGTGTGCCCTCACTGGTGACCAGGTGGAGACCTTTGGGTGCTTGCATGGGACATTGCTGTCTCCTGGCTGTGTACTCCAAACTGACTCCAGCTGTACAGTTATTAGACACCACTTTCCTGTAGCTGGAGGTGAAAAACAAGAGTATACATGTAGCTATGACTGATTGTATGTTTATATGTTTGGAGAAAGCACAAACAAATATCCAGATACTAATATTGATCATGTACAAGCCCCATATAGTAGCTGTTCACATTTATTGAGTTCTACATAGAAGAGAAAATGGTTTCCTACTGTGCTACTACAGAGTTTATCTCCACTGTATCTACTGTTCTCTAAAATATATGTGGCAGCCCATACATCCTATTTACAGGTAAGAAAAATAAATATTTGCTTTCCTTTGTGTTAAATGTCAAGATGTGGTTTGTGTGTGGTGAGTGGGTGTAAAAGAACACAAACAGGGTGCTCTATAAGGGGGAATCGAAAATGTGGAGAGGATGTCAATGTTTCTGAAACAAAGAGCCATGTTCAGGCTCCTTCAGGCCGCCTTGAAAAAGACAGACGGTAAAAACCAATGCGACAGGCATAGTTATATTTTAGTAAAATGTTGCAGCCTGACCATATACTGTAGCTTCACAATTTGTATTTTTTATGTCATTGATGGGGCCAAAATCCACAGTCTAATCTTACAAATGACTCACATTATGTGAATATCTCTTAAAGTTCCCTTGTTGTTACTTATAAAGTAAAATGTCAACAGGGAAAATAGGAAATTAAAATGATTTTATAAACTGACATTGTTTAACCTTCACATTAGTTTTAGATGCACATGTGAATAGTGTGAATGCTCCCCACCATCACTTGTAAGGGTTATAGGAAGCCGTCTTGTGCACATTCTCTCTCTCAGTGTTTATGTAGATACACAGCCTCTGACTCAGATTACATAATTCACTGAGCATGATGCTCAGCGTATTAATCATTCTTACCTCAAATGGCACATTCAATTTACACGTCACCTCTTTTTATTCTTTAATTTTAGGGATTTCTGGCAGAGTCGAGTCATGTAATACAGGGGAGAGCGTACAGATAAAGAATGACGTCAACTCTGACTAAATGTATGATTATGAATTGCTACTGAGACTGTTTGTCCAGAAAAGCTCTACTACATCATCCACCTTTTGCATAAGATTTGCATAGAAAATTCAGTCCTTGTTTTGCTAGAGAAACAAATTAATCTACCCTGAGCTTTTAAACTCAAGCGCCCTTCTGTTTAAATAGAGAATTCCAAATATAGCACATGTGAGATGGCAAGAATGCTGCTGGGTTAAGGTTATGTAAAAACAAATATTTGCACAATTACACTTTACAGTATACTGCATATGAAAAGACCTGAAGCATCAGTAGGACCCTGGGGATTAATTACTGTTGAAATGGGCACCGTTAATTAGGGACAGGGGCTTGAGCCCCCAGAAAGCTCTCTGCTGCACAGGCCTGGTCACCATTGAGACTGTGTAGTGATTCTAGTACGGTCTTGTCCTGTGTTTACCCAGTGCTGTTAAGGAAAGTCATCCCTGTGGTGCAACTCCTGGACATCGATGATGGATGAAACCAAAAGGCGGGGCTGCACTTGCCATTGGTCCGTCTCTCATAGCCATAATCACTGTAATTATCCGAAAAGAGAGAAACAGAAACATCCAATCCAATCAGGACCCACAGAGGAAAAGCTGACAGACAAAACAGATGCACATATTCCTGAGGCCATTGTTTGGAAGACTCAATTCTAAACTGAGTAACAGACTATTTTAAGTGTGTCACAGACTTGTAAAATGATCCTACTCAACTGAAAAACGATCGCCTAGTACAATCAGGATATTAAACGTCTGCTACACAATTGTAAAAAAGCAACATGTAAATTTAATGCCACCGACTTCACAGGAGCATCAGCGACTGCTCAGTACCTCCGGAGACGCTTTTTTAAATGCAGCCCATGAGTTGTTTGTCCTACAAATTAAAAGGCAGAGCGGCGCTGTGTCCCCAAAACGATAGGGACAAATTGCCCCAATTAGTGGGACATGCACACAGATGCAAAAGTGTTGTGATTGTTAATGAAAGCTATTAGGGCTTGGTGATTTATGGTTTTGATGGTGCTTATTCCAAGAGCTGTTTCACTCAAGAGACCTGCAGATTTGGAACCATAACAAAGACAAAAAGCAACATTAATTTTGCTGATAATTCAAAGAAAGCAGGTTGCAAAGATGTGGAAAAACTTTTTTTTTTTATAACTGCAGCTGTTATTTAAAAAGTCAGCAGCAGTAGCTACAGAAGCAGCAGTTAATTATTAGCTTTTCCTCTGAACATTTTGTCCTTCAAGCAGTGCACAAACAGCACACATTCAGTCAAATCAATTTAATATCTCGTAAAGGATAAACACTCAGTTGCCTACACACACACACACACAGAACTTCTGTTTGTTAAATCATTCATTAATGCAAAACACTCTTAGACCTCTTACTCTAACCCCAAATATTGCAACTCAATGCCTAAACCTGACCCTAACTTTAACTTACTTTTAGACTTACTTCTAAAAATCTTGATGTTAACCATTCAAATGTTTGTTAGAAATATTTTCACTCCCACGGCATTAAAATCTCACAAAGGTAGCCAAGTGCATGTTTGAGCAGCTGACTGGTTTTGATTTAACAGCAGCAGCCACCTCCAAGAGAATCTGCTAGAGCTGCTCTGCAATTATAATGTGGAGGACGTTCTGCATGGTGGTGAGCTCTTATCTTTTAATCCCTTACTTAGAACCAGTCTTTTTAAACATGTGGCACCCTGGAACATGTGGCGAATGTATTTCTACAATCGATAGGGTTGAGCCTCAGTGACGGATGAGTGAGAAATAACTTTTTTTTATTTGCAGATTGTTGTTGTTTTGGTATGTTTTCCAAACAATCATTCAAAGATTCCACAATGTGCCCACAAGCACATGTGATGGACCAAAGTAGATTTATTTCCATAACTGGAAATATGTGTAATATCTTCAATTTGTATTCTCTAACAGACTAAAGATATCTGTACTTTTATTCTGAAATTTGTCTTAATATGCCCATGATGGTACTCGGTGTAACGTATAAATGGGCTTTAGCTGTTTGTTACACAAGTGATCAACATATTCTCTGACACTCACATTACGAGTTACAATCTAGGTTCCAGTTTCATATATGTATCATATGTATGAATTAGAAGTATATATGTAACATATATAAAACTATTATTAAAACTAACCTTGAACAAACTGAACATATAGTACCTAAAAGTGGACAATACCTCTGCTGTTTTTCAGGACATTAACTTATCCTAAACAGTATTTGTTTGTTCTAGGTGCATGATTTAAAGAGATATTGGATGTAATAATGTAATATTACACTTTAAAATTAAATTTGGTGGACTAACAGGGTAAAACTTAATGTAACTTAATTCCAGTCACAATCAAAACAATTACGATTGAAATATCTTTAATTTTGGTTATGATATAGTATAAACATTTCCCATAATGCACCAATAATGTGTTTGAAACTCCATGCCCTAGTTTCACTTGAAATCTTTAAACCTGAGTTAAGATAACCACACCAACATCAAATTTATATCCTTAGATTTTAAAACGTTCCCTCCATTTTACAGTTGTTACCCATGACTAGTAAATTCATGACTTGGCTTTATGAAATTTAGAGGAAGATTCCTTTAACAGCAGAATAAATGGTTAAAAGAACAGAAAAGTATAGTCACCATTCAAAGTCAGCCTCTGTGCAGTCGCAGGGGCCCGATGTCATTGACACAGAGTACGTCTTTCCCATAACACACCTGGATGTGGGCTTCAGCTTGCGATAGATTCTCTTCACTCCCATGAGGCACGGCTCGCCCTGTGGGCACGAATTCAAAAGAGAACTGAGAGGGAAAGTCACACAGAGGGAGAGCTTAGAAAACTGAGCTGCTTTTGTAACACTTGCCACCATAAATAATTTAGACGATGCAACCAACCATGTGTGTATCACACTGTGTGTGAAAAGCACTGCTGCCTTAGCTGTACTTGAGCTTGTTGTGCATTCCCGTTTACCGAACTTTGCCGGGCTTGAGCTGTGTGGTGTGCTAAACTCAACAACTGTTCTTCCGCTGCAAGTGTCACTCTGAAGAATGTGATGCTTGAGTTCTTTTATAGAGATTTTTTTTTGTGTGTGTGTGAGAGTGATTTTGAGATGAGGAGCTTCAGTCACAAAAGCTGCCAGCTCCCAATCCATTTTTAGCCACGTATCTATGCGTAGGAAGTAAATATAAAAATCAGAGTGCAAAAAAGATGAGAAGATAACACCGGCCTGGTTCACAGCAACCTCCATCCTACACTGCTGTTTTTATTAACAGTGTATTCTGTCTATGTGCATTAGGTGTCAGTAGTGAGATGCTTAAAAAACCCAGGCTGTCTCAACGAGCAGACATTCAGCTGCTGAAAATGTCCTTAACTTTCGCAGTCGTCCACAAACAGTGTCCTCTGTTCCGAGGAGTTTATTTCTGCAGCACACTAGGACTTTCACTGTTCTACATTTAGGCTGGTTAGTCCTGTAATTGGTTTGGGCTCTTGTCGTCTCCCATGCTATATGTTTTGATCATCAGTCTTCTCTGAGCATATGGGCGTCTAAACCAATTACAGAACTGGGCTATGAATAAAGGCATGCTTGCAGTCTCAGGCTTGGCTTCAGGCCTGGCCAGGTTGAGCGGGTTTGGGGCTGATTTTATGTATGCATGTGGGGCAGGTTCACTCCATCAGATCATCAGCAGGAGTCAGTGGAGAATCTGCGTAAGTGCTCTGAGAGATGTCCAGCTTCGGTTCACAGTGAAATCAGAGATGGTCAAGCAGTGATCACACGTTACCCTGCTGTTTGATGAAGAGCCACTGCTCAAGCTACACTCTGCATCAACTGAACTTCAAAAGTAATGCTCCACAGATTTAATATTCAGTGGGGGAACTGACATCTTATCACTTAATCACTCTTTACTTTACTTTCTGTAGTTTTATCTGAAGGTCTGAACTCCATTTACAATGTGCGCGTTCTGTGGAGTCTGCTGAGGGCGTGCAGTTAATGGCACAGTTTTTACAGTGCTTCTCTCATCAGCTGTTCCTGTTTTCCTTGTCCAGTGTGATCTTTGTATGCCGCTGAGTACACCAGTGGTTTGTTTCTTTTTTTTCCCAAATTGTTCTATTGGCTATGTCCAAGGTTTGTGCAATGCCTCGAAATATTTTCCCCTTTTCTCCGATTAAAATGGTTTGCTTTTCTCCTATAGACAGTTCTCTGGTTTTAGATATGACATGTAGAGAAGAGTGTACACTGTAAATATTGTGTAATAGTATGCTCAAAAATTGACTTACTAGAATGAAAAATACCATGACCATGACCATTTACGATACCTCTGACAGTTGTTGATACATGTGTGTATTAAAGGTTTATGACTATAATTCATAAGTGTCTGAAATCTCAAGTAACCTCTAACTGTAGAGTGAAATATTAAACATCAGTTATATAAGAAGCAGTGATTGATCGAGGCAGGGAGAGAATTTGAACACAGATAAAGTTATCTGAACTACACCTGTCAGGGATCATAGTTGGAATCTGTATTCCATCTATGATCCCCGACCAGTGAACACTGATCCTGGTGCTCCCAGTGATCAGGCTCCTAAACCAGAGAATAAAACAAGAAATTCTGGAAAGCTGTAGAGCAAGTTCTAACATTTTGTGTAGTATCCCGTACAACAGCCCACCCATCTCTGGACATGACTGATTTAAATTAGTATATACTGTATATTTAGTACATGCATCATGTTGTTCAATGGTAATTTAATTAAAAATATCATTACATCCAAAACCTATTGATCAAGCTTCTACAATAAATTATAGAAAATGCAACCTTTTCCATTTGATTTTTTCTATGTAGACTTCTGCCAACAAATGTGTGATAAACAAGTCTTTATTTCTTTGCTGGCACGGACTGTACCTGGTCATGTAGATGCCACGTTTGATAATCCGCCTCTGTGCACCTCTTGTTGAAGATTGACCTGAAGTCTATTTTCACCAGCTGCCACTCCGAGCGATGACTGACGTGGCCGAATATCCTGGAAAACAGCCATGCATGCTGCTTATTACATCCAGAACATGCTTGAAAATGTGATATGCTATATTTTTATTTTCCCACGAAACACCACAAACAAATAAGAATAGATGATCTCCAAGTAGTTTGCATGTTAAGTCTGATATATCTTATCTGTACATTTGATCAGAAGGGGTTAAAACTATGTCATGTCCCATCATTTCACTGCTGGTTTTTAAATTGGAACTGCATAAACATCTTTTGTATCTACTAAACCTCTTTATGGTTATGTTTAAAAATAATAATAATAATAATACAACAGTGTCCACATATCCCTTTGGAGGGAAAGGTCATTCAGTGCATTAAGCTCCTTACAAAAACTACTGCATTTGCAGTTTAGGTGAATAGTACCTAATGTTTGCATTTCACCTTTTCAGTATAGCTAAATTGAACTTGCTGTTGTTGAAAATCAGAGTGAATGTCCATATTTTTTCAGTGCTCACAAGCAAAACAGAATCCAAGGTTATGAGACTAACCAGATAAATATTCCATCTCCAGCTAAATTGAGTGGGTGTGTTTCTCTTCACTGACCCCCCTCACCATTCATACCACAACGTATTTATCACAATCAATCTGTCAATTAGCTCCCGAGGCGCCGAACCGTGACAGGCACTTACTGTAAAAATGAGTACAAACTGAGAAGAAAACATGGCATCATGGTCTTATGAAAACTAATGGGGTGTCTGCAGGCTGAGAGGCTCCGTGCTTGAGAACTTCACTCTCAGTGCAAACCTGCCAAGCCTTGTCTTTACGCTGCCCTGTTCCCCACGGGTTCGTTTCTTCTCGCCTGGTCTATCGCTGTGTGTTTCCCTGCTGTCTCTCCCCCCTCTCTGTCTCTCCAGCTGTGTCCTTTTCACTCTCCTGTAGAGCTGACTACAGAGCTGACTGCCAGTCTGTCATTTATGGCAGGTGTCATGAAACATTGATGTAATGGCTGTGGAAACCTGTAGGTAAAGCATCTCAAAGTCCTAAATCTCTGCTGCAATAAGAGAGTAGTGCTGTGTCATGCCATATGCACACACTACAGCTCTGGGTTATTCTAATAATAAATGTGAGCGAACACAAAAGGAATCTTTATAAATCTGCTTTCTGAGGAATCAAACTCGTTGCTCTACCCACTTTATGATGCTGTTGAAACTTTTTTGAACCGAAGTTTCTTGTCTGTTTTTTCAGGCGTTTTTTTGATCATTTTTCCTTCATGTTCTTCAAATGGACAGTCGACGCTGTCGCTGGCTGCCAAAGCACTGATCTCCTGTGATCATAATCTGGAGACAGCAAGTTTTGATGTTGGGTAGACCTTGAGAAAAATCTTTTTTATTTATGAAAAGGAAAACAGGCGCTCAGGAATGCCGAATCGAGCGCGCTCAGATGTTGA
>OMLM01013036.1:68974-86252 GCA_900302695.1 Helostoma temminkii
CACAACCTGTCAGACCTCCTAAGAAGCAGCAACAAACTACAGTCCATCTTGTCTAACAGCTCCTATCCCATGCACTCAAAGTTTCATGCCTTCTAGTTCTCTCTTTAGGAAGGCCTGAGCCAGAACCAACAAATACAAACCTTCCTTTGTTTGAAACACATTTCACTAAACCACTCGGACATCTGACCAACTACATGTAGGGTCAACTCATCCCAGTTTTCCAGTGAGCTGACAGAGCCAGGGGCAAACCCGGGTAATCAAACTTGGCTCTCTTGTATCGATACGGGGCACTTTAACCGCTACGCTATGCTTCCGCCCGTATTCTTTTCTACTCTAAGCTATTACAAAGGTGAACTCAGCCCCCCACTCAACCAACTTGGATGTACTGTATTTTGTTTAATTTCACTATGTTATGTGCTACTGCTACACTAACAATCGCAGCTCAGAGACAACCACCAGTGTTCCAATTACCACAGGGACAATTGTTACCCTCACCTTCCTCATCTTTCCTAGCTCTTTTCTCAGCCCTTGGTATTTCTCATCATTCTCATGTTCCTGCTTCCTGATTGGATTGGAACATGATCAGTTGGGACTGCTACGTCTATCGCTACAGCCTTCTTCCCATACATTAGTTTGTCAGTCTTTGTCTGGTTGTCACACAGAATTAATATGTTACACTAAATCTAATCTTCAGTGATTACAGTGAGCTTAAAGCAGTGAGCTTTACAAGCAGCTGTAAGTGGAGTAATGAGTGTTTGGCTGACATTTTACCTGGGGTTTCTCAACACAGGATAAACACAGCCCTGTTTAAATGGGGAAGGCTGCTGAGGCTGAATGCAGCCTGAAACAAACATCTGTTGAAAAAAACATAATCCAATTAAGTTATAAAAAAATATTTTTGTTATAAGTTACTATTCTTCCAAAAAATGCAGGTATTGAATAAGTCTTTAATTCACTTAACTCATTAAATTAAGCTGACAGAAAAAAAGCTAAACTATGATGCTAAACTACCATGAACACTAGCGATTTATCAGCATGACGGTCCATGCAACACCCACTTAGAAAACCTTCAGTCTAGCCATGATGTGACTAAGAGAAAGCCCCTCTTTGCTTAGAAAAACAATTTGATCTGACAGTTCCACTGTAGCTCCCATTGCCCACTATAACAATAGTCAGCAATGTACTGCTGAAAACATGAGCACAATAGCTGTATGCTGATTTACTTGAAGCCTCTGGAGACGAAATCAAAACCAGTGCTACTGTTTCACTGGATAAAACTTAACTAGTTAACATGGTCAGTGCTCAAAATTTGCCTGAATTTGTGCTATTTTCTAGCACTATTTAGAGAAATTCTGAAATGTTGTCTCATATCCATCCGTAAAATGTCTTTAGTGTATGGCAGACACTAAAGACAGTGGCGTTCCTGTACGTCATTTACAGGACCACTACAAGCTGTGCCTTGTGGTGCTTCTGTTGCCCTATGGTCCATAAAACCTAAGTAAGTGCAGAGAAATTTCTATCCCTGCGTAGCATGGAAGGTTACATTTGCTTAGAGATGACCTTTCTCTCATGACAGTCATCATGATAGCCATGCCATTAGACAGCAGGGACAATGGAAATACACACTGCTTTCACACTCAATATCCTCGTCAGTATTCCACCTTACAGGAAACAGTTTTGTCACACCAGCGGCTCGTTTGTCAGTACTTGCTTGGGTAACAGCGGCCATTGTGGGCAGACCTACTAACACCAGTTCATCAATCACACAAGGCTGATATATTGTCTCAGACGTGAGCCACATCCTAAACCAATACAATCAAAAGTGCTGTGAATAACAAATCCAAATAATGTTTAACAATAACAACGAAAAGAATGAAAAGAAAAATACAATATATTCAATTAGTTTGCATAACCTGGTCAGATATGAACATGTAACAGGGAGATCACTTTGTTTCTTGTTTGTTTTTCAGGTGTGAAAAAGAAAAAGTAGTTTCCACTGTATTCAGTTCCAAGAAATGATGGTGAAAATACAGTAGCTTTTTGAATTCTGCACTCATTCCCTACCCCTAGTTACTCCACATGCGGGTATCATGCAGAAGAAGCTCAAAATAAAACTTTTACATGTTGATGTTTATATGATCCCGTAAAATGAATTTTATGCACGGTCTTCGCAGTCCCCGTTGTATGCTAATGCAAACACACAACTGGCTGGAATATAAATATTGGATCTCAGCATCTTATAAAAAGTAAAGCTTAAAAAACTTGAAAAATGTCCTTCATAAAATTGATGGATAAAGGACAACTTCTCAGATGAGAAAATGTCAGATTCCTTTTTATCCATATTTTATACCTGAATGTATTTAAAGTTTGTGTATTGACTGACTGGCTGGGAAATGCCCAGGACAGAAATCTCAGAGACAACAACTAGAAGTTCTACTTCTAAATTTAATTAATACTTAAAAACGCTGACTGTCATGGCCCAATCACACTCACTCATCATGCCTCTAGTGTGCTTTTTAGCCCTTTCTTTTTGGAAATTGGTTCTATTTCACAGTACTATATATCGACTGTATATTTTATTATTCTTGACTTCTCTTACAGCTCCCTGCGACAGGCAGCTCAGTTGTTTTTTTCCACAGTTCAAAAGTTCAATTTTTATTTATTTATTTTTTGCATAGAGGACAAAGTTTGCAACAGGGAACAAGCTGATCATTTTTTTGCAAGCTAAAGACAGATTTCTGTTCATAAATGAAAAAGCTTAAGAGAAAGTAAATATTGACATAACTTGCAAATCTAAACGTAAATATGCTACTCTAAAAACTGGATATATCTTTCAGCACTGATGGAGTCTTTACAGATGTGCAAGCTTTCTATTCCATATGCACTAATGCACTTACATACCATTAGAGATGCAGGCTTTACTGAGAGCTGATAACAAGCTGGAAGGTCCCTCTTCTCCTCAGTCTGGAGGACACAGGGCTCATGGTTTCCAAAAAGAAACTTTTGATTTGTCTGACTACAGAACAGTTCTCCACTTTGACACAGACCATTTTAATGAGCTTTGGTCTAGAGAAGATGGCAGTGTTTCTGGATCAAGCCATGCAGTTATGTCCATAACAGAATCATATGTGTTTTTAATGCAGTATCGTCTGAGTACCATGGAGAACCAATATTGCTTTTTGGTCTTGGTCCCAGTTCTCCAGATTCTGAGAATCTTTTATTATATTATGAACTGACTAGATGATGAACTAGATGATGATACAGTCAAAGTCTTTGCAATTTTACATTGCAGACCATTATTATGATATTGACCATTTGTAGATGCAGTATAGTAGTAGACCATGACTTTTATACCCAGCCATGCTACTGACCTGTTACCAATTAACAAATGTTCTTTTGTTAGTACAACTTACGTTTCAGCCTTTTGTCGCCTCAGTTGCATCAATTTGCATCTTACTTTTTTCTTACAATGGTAAACTTTCTCACTTTAAACATTTGTTTTCTATGTTCTGTTATTGTGAACTAAATATAGGTTTATGAGATTTGCAAATCATTGCATTCTATTTTACACAGCGTCACAACTCTTTTGGAACTGGGGTTGTACACACCACAGTTTTAACTTTGCTAGCATTTTGCTTCTTGGAAAATCCAAGCCTCTTCTGAATTTTTAACTCCACCAACTGCAGACTATGACACACAATTAAAAGGCACTTTTGTCATGTAAAATACAACTATGTAGCTGGTTTGTACCAGCAGCACAAAACAAAAATAAAAAAGACAAAGGACAAAAGGAGAAAAGGTTACTTTGACTGACATCTTATGGCTGTAGTAAACATGACACTTTGGAGTACAATGCTGACAGAAGCAACAAAGGGACTCTCTGCTTTGTTTTAGTTTTACCTTCATAAAGGAAACTAGAATTTGACTTCACTGAAACAGCTGAAAAGTGCTGTTGCTATTGTAGCCATACGGATATTACGGAGGTGATGTTGTGACACTCTGTCACATAAGTCGCATCACGTTAAGGAAGCAGTTATTTTAAGCCAAATGGCAAAATTTTCACCAAATCAAACCAATTTTTATTTTGTGGCTAACCCAACCAAAACATTGATTGTCTTATGCCAGCTACCATTTTGCCATTATTTGGATTCAAAACATGCCTGCTGACAAGGGGCCGCTACTTCTAGGAATGTCTTGCTTACTATTTATTTTAACATTACAGATATTGCTATGTGTAGTAAAAGACTGTTCTTTCAGTACTTCATTTAAAATGTGTAATGTCCTATATAAAACAATTATACTTAGTATATATAATGGTTTCAAATCAGGTTTTTATAGCTTCATATAAATACTTTAGCCTATGTTAGTCTTTAGATATTGTATTGTTAACAAATCATATTGATTTGATTGACTGTCTGGTTCATTAATAATGTCACACAAGTGAACTGGAAACAATTAATACCAGAAAAACAGAACTTCTAGCAATAACACTGTTCTTATCAGCATTGGTTAAGTAAAGCAATCTATATTTGCACAATTATAGAAAGAGAATAACATTTCACTCTTTGGAGGAGGTGTGTGTGTGTGTGTGTGTGTGTGTGTGCGTGTGTGTGTGTGTGTGTGTGTGTGCGCGTGAGACACAGAGAGGCTGCAAATTATGAGGCCAAAAAGGTTGAAAATGACAAAGGTTAATGAAGCGTATATGTGCCGGCTGGAGGACATTTATGATATGTGTAAGGAATACTTGAGTTAATTCTCCCGATGCAGCACTGTAAATACTCAGGGATAGAATATTAATGAAATTAGCTTCATATTTTCCATTTCACACAGTCACCCAGTAATTGGATTGTGACTCCCCTCTATAAATCTGTGCCTAATTTCCTGCAATACCCTGCAAGAAATCGATTTTTTTTTTGTTACTGTCAGACTTTGAGGGGATTCTTATTGGAAAGCGTTCAAAAAAGGGAACAAAGAAAAGAGCGTGAGATTTATTCTCTTTTGAGTAAGTAGATTTCATAGTTTTGCAGTGACAACTTGGTTGGGAAGTTAATAAGGCTGGTTCACCCGATTCATGTTGGTTTGACTGTTGTGAAAAAAAAAAAAATTTACATTTTACAATTTTACATAACAGAGCACAGCTAAGCTAAGGGAAGGGGGGTTCAAGGCTAGTTCTCATTTATCTCATTATCTACAAAGTGCTACCTTTGAGGGTGTCATCTTTTGAGCTACTGTAGGTCTGAGAACTCTTGTAGAATTAGAGTGTGTTTACAGCACTTTTTTACAAAGCAAATATCCAGACTAGTCTTTGTAGCCACCATGAAGAGGAGTGAGTTTCAGGAAGTGAAACAAAGCAAAGGGAAGATTGGTCACAAAAGTACTTATCAGTTCTTATGTGTGTGATTAAGCATGAAATATGTACTTTGAAAAGTATAGTATATTGCTAAATGCTTCTGCAAACTGCAGAAACAACTTTGAATTATTTCACATCTATATCAGGCAATTCTGAGAGAAACAAACATTATAGCTTCAGGTTGTACTTAAGCCTGAACTACAGAGTCTCATAATTGGAGCCAAAGGGCAGTCAAAGGGGAGCAGGTCTAGCAGGGAGAGAGTAAAGTATTCACAAGGGGTTGATAAATGTCAGTCGTAAACATGTGCTGGACCTGCTAAAGGTCTCAGCATCTCCTGTCGTCACTGTTAGCCTCTGGGCTCTAAACGTAACAAGCCGAGAACCCAGAGAAAATTGAAATGATCAGTGAACCCTTATGGTTTCTAGCTATGCAGATAGTATCATTTTCATGTGCTGAGGTTTGGACATATCTGTCTTTATTTTCTGAGATTTTGGTTGTCTTTGGAAAGTGGAGATTTAACTGAGATGCTTCAAACAATGTAAACGGCATTAAAAAATGTTGCAGCTTAACACGAATATCCCAGCTTATGGAACAAAGTTAGATCCCTCAAAACCTCTTTACATAAATCTATCTGCATGGCCAAACATTACTAGGAGTAAGTAAAGAACAATGGGCCTCATACACCAATATCTTTACAAGTGTTAAATTTTTTCCTAAGCAAAGTCCTAAGAAAAATCTATGTTAGATACATAATGTGTTCTTAAACAGGAGTAGGTCAGGACACTGGTGGTGGCTGAGAGAAAAGTGGAACATCATGTTTGGTAATGTCCTATGATGTAAATTGAAGTGCTAGTGTAGTATTTATTAATTATTAACAAAAAAAAACACAATGTTTTTTAAAGGTATGGAAACAATTCTATTAAACAGTAATATTATACATCTGTAAAATTGATGCAAATGCAATAATAATTTGCAGAAACATGTCAGCACTGAAATATGTGCAAGAGTGTAGTGTTTTGTTTTGCCTAAGAATATATTTCTTCTTGAATAAGGCCCAGTGTTCTTTTGTGATTTGCTTGAACCATTAACAGCTGCATGACCTGTTGGTTTCACCTTGACATGCACTAAACAGCTCTTTTAATAATGACAAGGAAGGTTCCCTAAACTTAAAGATATTTTGCTAACCAATTATTTGTTATGAATGTGCCTTTGTCCATCCATCCCTCCATCATCTTAACAGCTTTACTGTTAAGGATTGCAAGCACACTGGAGCCAAGCCCAGCTACTGCTGGTCAAAGAGTGCTGGAGGGTACAGCTTAGACAGGTCACCAGGCTTTAACCAGACTGCAACTTAAATGTATACTTGACACAAGGTGTTACCAGCAGTTCTGGCACAATCACCTACAACAGATGTTTTGATTTATGGTTCAGTGACAGATTTCACCCTCAACACAAAATGAATGTAACTGTGTTTATATGTTGTCATTCATCATATTATAGAACATGGGAAATCCAGTCTAAATTGGACAGGTTTTATATTGTTTTATTCATGACTAGAATTAACAGAACGTAAACAGAACTACAAAAGAACTTCAAGAGTTCTTAACTTCTCAACAAGAACTTCTTTAGTCTCCACACAAACTCAGCTACACTGGGTTAAGATAAGAGTAGGAATAAGAATAAAAAAAATAAGAATAAAATACAATACACCCACAGTTCAGCCAACACACTGTCAGGGTCGAGGGTTGAGGTTTCGATAGTAAAATGCAGCCCCATCTGTACTCTAGGAAGGGGGTCTTTTGCAGGAAGGCGACCCTTTCATCCAGCATATGAGCATATATCACATATGCAATGTGCATATGATCAACTGCTTTACTGGTAGAACTAGATAGGGGTGATATTGCATAAAAAAAGAATTTGGATGTAACTACACTTGTTACACTTGAAAAAAGTCATTTTTTCCAGTAAAGTTTCAGAAACTACATCTCTATCTACACACCTGTAGATAACATTAGTCATGCCGCTGTCATTCACTGTCAGCTGTCACTGAAATGCTACAGACCGGTGGTACTGTTAATGATTTAACTGCTCAGGCCTCTATGCGTCCATGTGGAACCATGTTAACTCAGCAATGCGTGCACACTGACAGCACAACGCAAATCAAAACACACTCGCTCCTTCTTTCCATGAATAATCATGATAAACACCAGCTATCAAACTGCATCGAGATACGTGGCTCTAAGTGCCGGACATGAAAGCAAAAAGAGCGGCTACACACACATTCATAATTATTACTTTTCTTCTGCTGGCGGCCTCGTCCACTGCATCGACCAGGTGCTTTTAGCTGTTTGATCCGTCTTATTAAACCAAACTCCTGTCTCCAGATCTGAGGCATTTAAGCCTGGGCTAATTGAACACTGCCTGACATTTTAGCTAACCCAGACCCCTGCCAGGCCTGACAAACAATAACATGTCAGTTTCCGCCTTTCAGTATAATTGGGTTTCTATCTCGGGTAGCCAGCTCGCTGCCCCTTCACTGCAGTGCATAAGTTGGAAGGCACTGAAGCAGTGTTTGAAAAGACAGAGCTGCAGATTCATTATGGTATGAAAGAACAGAGACAAGACAAACATTTAGATAATTAACCAGCAGCATTCTTAGTGGAGACATCTTGATCTGTGTCAAGATACTGAAATAATAAATTCTTCACAGTGATCATTAATAACTAACATAACAACATGTCGTTTGGTGGATTCTTTTATGTACTGTGAATACTGTTGAAGGGGAGTATGAGGCCTTGTGTTGGGAGTTTAGAGCTGTATAGTTTTCACTCCCATGCTGAGAAAGTGGCCTTGAAGGCACGTAAAAGAATATTGATGCAATCCCACAGCACACCTAGATTTACCCATCCTATCTTCTTTACTACTCCACTTCTCTCCCTTTTCTTTCTCTCTGGGTCTCACACTTCGTCAACCTGTCTCCAGCTGCCTCCATCTCTCTGTCTGTATCTGTGTCTCTCACCCGCTCTCTCTTCTGTTGCTGTGTCTTCTCACACGCGGGGCGTTCCCCTCTCCGCTCATCGTGGAGCCATTTGGAGATTGCGCCTTAGGGCTGACAGATGTTGCGTCCCCTCACAGCACCACCAACCCCTCCACCTCAAACGAAACCATCATCTGTTAGCTTGTCCTTGATTGCGTTGCCACCGCTGTGTGTGCACGGCACTCCAGCCAGCAAAGCATGCCTGATTCGCTGAGATTCATTTGGCGTGCATTGTATCCTTAAAGAGCCGCTGGACAAAAGACCCATCAGCTCTCTTTTTCCCCTGCTTTTTCCCTATGAGAGTTAAAGGATGTGTTGATATTAGTATGTTTCTCTTACACTAGGTGGTATATCTCCAGGTATGTAAGTAAGCATGTGCATTATGAGACTACGTCTATTTTATAATCTTTCTGTATCGCGAATCTTCGGCTACTTTATGTGGTGTCTTACATTCAGAATATATTCTAGTTGCATTCTCCCTTTCTGAGTATTTGTTTCCTATCAATAAAATAAACTCATGTCTTGACGTCTGCAGTCTCAGGGGGAATTTCTCCTCTTTTCTTGTTGTCCCTAAAAAATGCAGTACATCTGTTAAGTTTAGACTCATCCTCAAATAAACAAGTCTTAGCCGAGTACGAGTCTACAACTGATATATTAAGTTGATGTGATAGAGAAATCAGTAAAGTTGTGTCTCTGATGACTGTAGTCATGTAGACCAAAGCAGGTTTGGAAAAGTCTGACATGTGCGATATGATTTTATAGCTTATTACTTTATAATGGTTTGTCATAGGACTGAATAAGATCTGGAGTAAATCAATAGATGATTTAAACATGATTGCAGAATTGTTATTTTTCGAGAAAGCCTGTCTGTGAACCTTTCATGCACTATAAAGCTGAAGAAATGGAACAATTCTATGTATTCAATACCTGTGAAAGCATCTGAACAGCGTTCAGTTCATCAGAAATGGGGCATAAGGCTGTTAGGATTTAACCTACACGACAAAAACACAACCTGTGTGATCTTGTTTTTCCCAACCAACTTCCTCCAGATGTCACATTCTCAGACACCGTGCACAAATATTCCACGAGCCTCACTACATTTCAAACATGTGTCTGTAATACTGCTATTGTATGAATTAATTTGGAGGAGGAATGTATGTCGGCATTAACCAGCTGTATTGAAACAGCTTTAGGTTGGTATTTGCTATTAGTTTCTGAGACTCCATGAGAGACTCTCATATGTTGCTCTCCAGTCTTTTTCTGAAATGTCTTCCTTTGAGTCCGCCCTCCATGCCACAAGTTTTTGCTGTAGTGGATTCGCTAGAACCAGATACAAGCCAGTTGTATATTGATGAGATCAAGCCCCTGTTCTTGCAATTCTTTATCATGATTTCCTCTAAGGGTGAGAGTGCAGGAAACCTCACTGATTGGTTTTGCATAGAAGAAATGAAGTTCCCCACTTGCTAATGCAAAAAAAAATATTTCTTTGGTATATCAAATCTTGAAGAAATTTCTCTGAAAGTCTTTAAGACCTCTTCTTTAAAGATGTCACCTATTTTACTTATTCCTGTTTTTGCACATATTTGAAATCCTGTGCCCAGTTTGTATGGTTTAAATGAACTGTTGCCTTATATTGGGCTGAATTGAGACAAAGAATCAGATATGTTCATATATTCTTTCACTTTAAAACATACATGTTAAGTTCTTAAACTTGGCTTAATAGATGACTATGACAAGTCATGACTGGTCATCATGTCCATAAATAGGGGTTTACGTCTGAAGGAAACATAATAGTCCTTAATTATGCTGCTAAATAAATATGCTGTCAATAAAGATCTGGATATTTCAGCCACCTAAGTCACATGGAATATAAATCAGGGACAGGCAGATTCAAGGCCCTTTCCTATTTCATGTAAATTCCCTGATAATATGTCCTCTTTATGGTCATTCAACTTTCAGTATTGATGTGTCACAGTAAATGTTGTCACTGTATCTGACTACCTTTATTTTTCCAGATACTGTTTTGGTTTTCCAGGGAAAAGGCCTTTAACTACATTGTTCACCAAAAGGCTACTTCTGAACTGCTGGATCTCTAAAAAATGACCATATAACTCTGATACTGTCTAGTTACTGTGCAGTTCTTTTCATGGAATAACTATATTACTTTTATTCTGCAGTAGACATGTGTAGTAACTTCTATTATTATTGGGCTGTTCATCAGCCAGAATCAAATTTGTCTCACTGATCACTATTCACTTTCTTTACACTAAATCAGAGCCATATTACTGCCAATGCAAATGTTTCCTATGGCAGCTGCTTCACATTAAAAGCATTCAACATCCAAAAACCAGCATGGCTTTTATTGTGAAGAAGCCACAGGAACATCAGTTAACACCAATCATTCATCTTTACTTTTCACATTTCTTGACAGTCAATCAATTTTAAATATTGCAGGCAGTAATAGAATAAGCAGGTACAGTCACAATGAGTTGTTATGAGGCCCTAGAGGCAGCAGCACACATCCAAAATCAGCAAGGTAGCAAACTTTAGTGTTGTTGTTATGTGGAAAAGCTACAGTAGCTGTTTAATTCCAATACTGAAGTATTGCTAATAAATGTGGGTGTACCAATACAACAATGACTGTAATGTTTAAGTCAAACAAAGGCTGCCCTCAAACTTTGCATGTTCAACAATGGTACTAATCCACAACTTGAACAAACTTTGTTTGCTTCACACTGCCAGACAGTTGGACACACCAGCCCCTCCTCTGCACCAGCACCCGGCACCTGAGAAAATCACTAGAACCTCAGAAGAGACAGCTCTGCATCTGTGCCTCACAGCATGATCTACAAAGTAGCTTGGCCACAGTTAAGTGGCTCGTCCAGCTTCAGAGAGCCGTGAAAAAGAGTGTTTCTTAACATCAACTGCCAAGAAAGCAGCTCCAACTGAGAACAAAAAGAAAAACAATTTGACTTAATAGTACTATTTTCTAATTTTGGCTCTTTTGGTGGATTCCAGTGTCTGGTATTTTTTTTTTGTTCTTAATGAGCTTTTTCATATTATTTTCATATTTATATATATATATATATATATATATATTTTTTTTTTAAACATGCATAACTTTCTTACTCACTCCATTTCTTTCCATGTTGTTCATAATTGCCTGCAGTCCAATGTGACTTATTATCATATGCCTATATTCAAAGATCATTAAAACAACTCATCAACTAAACATTTCTTCCTTGTCCATGACCCTAATGACCTATTAGCAGACTAATTGGCTAAGAAGCAGTGACCTTATGTGTTTAAATTTTAAAAATGAAGTCATTAACACAATTATTTTTGTTTGTTAAAGTGAGGCCATAAAGCGAAGACGATTTAAAACCAGATGTTTATGCTACCAGGTTACATACTCACATTCTGTATCTAGAGGTGCTTGGAAGTTTGTGACCCCTTTGAATTTTCTTTATTTCTGCAAAAATAATGACCTGAAACATGATAATATTTTCATGCAAGTCCTAAACTAAAGATAACCCACATATTGTGCAAATGACCCACTCTTATATATATATATATATATATATGTGTGTGTGTAGGGCTAAAGTATGGTATTTGAGCCTGTGCCTTCCAGAGCGAGCCTTTTTTCCTTTTTTGCAGTAACTACATGTTTCCAGGAACTGTTAAGCAGCCCTGCTTCAGATTATTACACAGCATCCTGTCCATCCTTTCTTCTGCTTTCTCCTTCTATAACCTATAATTGGTTGTACAACTGTTTATTGTTATCACTTTACTGCATGATCCACTTTCAGTTCACAGACTGATAGCATTAGCAGAATTCATAACTATAACAGCTATGACAAGCGTCCTTGTCCAGAGGCAGCAAATCAGGCAGGTCAGTACCATTTCTCACACATGGGATGAGGTTTGTCTTCACCAAATTTAGTGCTTCTTATGCAAGCCAGAAAGTTCTGCTTTGGTCTCATCCATCCACAGAACCTTTTTCAAGTTGGTTTCTGGTTTATCTACATGGCCTTGAGCAAAATGTAGATGAGCAGCGGTTCTTAGTGGAGAGTAGTGGCTTCGCCTTTACAACTCTGCCATGCACACCATCGCAGTTCAATTTGCTCTTAATAGTAGACTCATGGACACTAATATTATTCATGCATAGTTTCCTAGATGTCGCCTTGGGTTAATGCTTCTTCAAACCTGTGCTATCAATATCAGACTTTTGATTGTGAAGACCCAGATTTCTCTTCTGTATAAAAGGCAGGACGTCCCAGACTCACACCTGCTTATGATCCAATTGACTGAAACACCTGATTCTAATTTCCACTTCAAATTCATTCATAATCATATAGAGTGTCACACTTTTGCTACCTAAAAAAATGCAACACTGGATAATTTTCCACAAGATAGCATAAGTGTATTTTTGCCTAGTTTGCATGATTGTGTTTCCTTTACCTAAGTTTAAGACCTGTGTGACAATTAGATCAGATTTGGATC
Source organism: Helostoma temminkii (assembly GCA_900302695.1). Lineage (NCBI taxonomy): Eukaryota > Metazoa > Chordata > Actinopteri > Anabantiformes > Helostomatidae > Helostoma > Helostoma temminkii. Next base: position 81,866 of record OMLM01013036.1, read on the forward strand.
AGATTTATGCAGAAATATCATTTGCTCACAAACTCTTCAGCTCCACTGTTTACTATGTAGCCCGACCTTCCTATAAGGTGACACTCACTTCTACTGCAGAGAAAGGCATCAATATTATATAATGCTGAGTATTTATGTATGAAATTCCTTTCCGTTTTTGCATCACGCTGCAAATCTTTGGACCCTCCCGTTGACTGATAGTTTATGGATTCTGTTTGTCGTTGCCATTTTGAGGACAGTTTGAGGTTATTAAATATTAATGCCCACTTTTAAGTCTGCAATTGTATCCAAAAGTGAGACAATGAACAAAAGACTTTGAAGCTCGACGGAGGCTCATCTGAGGTGAATTCATATTCCACCCACCTGCCTGTTGTTGCCATCTGAGCCGCACAAGGCCGTAATTGTTTTTGAACGCTATGCATGCAAACACATGCTCGAGGAGAAACGCGCACAAACACAATGGAGGACTTTGCCATGAAAACACTTGAGCCCTGTGATTGTTTTAGTCAATACATTCATGAGGAAAAAGCAGCTATGTATTACTTAGAGAGAAGTCGCAGACTGAGAGTAAAGCAGACACAGAGTCCAGCTGTCACTCATGCACATCCCCTGGAATTCCTTTGTTTTCATACCATTAGAGGCAATGCCCATTTGTCTCAACCAGCACTCACCATCCTCAGCCATTTACAATAATAATGTGCTCTCACACAAAATCTCAGGCTAAAACCCCCAAATCATTTCCCCTAATGTGTACTCGAGATGTGTTCTCTCATGTACTGGCTCAGTATGAAGCCACAATATGAAAATTGATGTAATTGCTGTGTTGTCAGTCTGTTTCCTTCATGGGTGACCCCTGGGCCATCTCTCTCTCTCTCTATATATATATATATATATATTTTTGCTATTTCATTCCTTTCTTTCCTCTTTCCTGCCCTCTCCGCTCTTCCACGCTTACTTGCTCTCTGTCAGTTTATTTGCCGTCTCGTTCTCCCCATCTCGTATCCCTTGCTCAACTTCTCTCTTTTGCTCTCTATGCTGTTTCTCTCTCTCTCCCTTCCTCCCTCCCTCCCTCTCTTGTCTCCCACTGCTTTACTCCCTCTATCCCCTTGCAGCCACAGAGGCCTGATTTACTTGCACTGCTGGGTGAAGAGAGAGGTTTTTGTCTGCCACCAGCAGCGGTCACATGGCACCATGCCGGAGGTGACAGCAAGAGTGACAAACCTGCAGTCTCTGCTCCCCTCCCACACAAGGGATGCTTGTGTGCTTGGAATTAACTGCCTTTGGAGAGAGTGGAACAGAGTTTGTGCGTCTGTTTGAGTATTAGAAAAGTTTCTCTGTCTTTGTTCAAATCATTATCTCTGTATTATTCGCACTTTAAATTTAGCTATACTAGCAGCATGGGTGCACAATTTCTGTGCACATTTTGTGTATCTGTCACTAAGGATAGGTTACCATGAGATTTGCTGCACACACCGTATTAGTTTAGGCTAATATCTGCAATGCAGCAACACCAATTGTGACATAAATGCTCTCAGTAATCTTTAGAAATCTATTTCAAGATGTAATGTGTATAACTGTATGTTGCCCCAGTACACTAAAGGGGCAGTTCACCCATAAAATATTTTATAGTGGATTTGTCACTGCTGGACAGGGAAAGACTGAGCTTCCCTGATGCAAAAAACAAAAAGCAATAAATCAAGAGTAAGAATTAAGTAATCTTTGCTCTCAATGAAGTAATCTGTGTGCATTATTTTTTTTTTCCCCAAGTCACATCATTACATCGGTATCAGACACATGAGAATGTCATTTGACTACAGTATGACCCCAGGTGTGTCAGCATTTGAGGCCTGGAGCAATTTCATAGTGTATGAAGCCAAAAAGTCTGCACAGGCAGGAGGATGGGTAGGGAATGGATAGATGAAAGGATGGGTCAGGAAGACTTTCACACAGAAGACTGATGTTCAAGTCCAGCGTGAGATACATATTAGAGAAAGTAGTTATCATTTTTTTATTGTATTTATCATATTTTACACCTGATATTTTTTCCCAACACTTATCTAGTTGTACTTGTATGTGGAGTCAACCAAACCATGACGTTCAAAAGGATGTAACCAAGTATATTAGATATTTGACAATAGATCCGACACACACTGCTGCTCCTGGAGCATCAAATAGTGACACCATAAGCCAACTTTAGCGTTGGTATGAGACAGGCAGAAAGCACCAATAGTTGACGTTATTATCTGTCACCCCAGGGTGAGCACCTGTTGAAAGGTCACTATCGCAAGGTTGGACTTGGGGACATTTACACATCACCTGCAATACAGCACAAATTCAGGACTGCATACACAGGGTGTGCTGCTTCAGAAGGATGAGGAGTGGCAGAGAGAAAGAGCTGTGCTCAGTTGTAGTGAACAAATGTAGAGAATATGTCTGTACTATTTCAACTGTATGAAACAGCTCACTCAGCATCAGGCTCCATAAGTGTTTCTCCAACCTGAGAGAAGATTGGTGCATGTTTCATACATGTGGCAAACCGGTGGTAAATTAATTAATTGTTTGACTGTGTGTGTGTTTGGTGGTACAGTTACTAACCTGAATCATGCTTCTAGAACACACTAGATTGCCGTGTTCCCAAAACAGCACAAGAACTGTTAAGGTATGGCTGCCTGTAGCAATGAATATATTTTTTTATAATTCATATAATTATGTAGAAAAATCACTATACAGGTGTTGATGAGTGAGAGACAGCTGGAGTGGAAGCGTTGAGGCGCACTGCGGTCGGTCGTTGACAATATAGTCCATATTAATTATACAGTATGTAATTATGCATGGTGCACAAAGCAGCACAAGGAAGCAGCTCATTAGACATAATAAATAAAAAGCACACTGCATAAAACCTGATCTATCAGGTTAGGCCCACTCAACAGGGCTGAGCTATGTTTCCACATTTAATTTAACCGATTATACGACACAGATTTTAATCAGACTTTATAAATTCCTTCTACTTGTTCTTGTTCTACCAATTTCTGCTACTTATACAAGCATTTGCCAGGGAACATATATTATATCATATAATATTTCATTTTTACATTTAAACTGCACTATAGCATCATATTTTTTTACTTCTGTTTTGAAAGGTTGGTTTATACTTTATGGCCCAGTGCACTGTTCAGTGTAATGTCATGTTTATGTCGCCTTAAGAGTGACCGTAATACACTGTTCGCTACAGTTGCTTATTGTTTGTATTGTATTGTATCTGATGGCCAATCCCTGTTCTCTGTCGACAAAATGTCTTCCTCATATTATTTTACTATATTACCTTCACAAATGTTTACTTTTCTCCAGACAGACAAAGAGTTTACAACTAGTTAAGTCAGTTCAGTTCCATAGCGCCGTTATAAGAAGGTTCTGAAATCAACTTAAATGAACTGATACCAGCTGCTTTCACATGTGCAATAGAGCCCTGATCATATGTAAAAATGACACGAGTGAGCTGCATGTGAGAACACAAATGTCCAGATCATATGGTCTAGAGGTCACCATATGATTCAAACAGTTGTCTAACCTTACTTATAGAGGATGTCAGTAATCTGTTGCGTCTGTTTTGATAAAGAGATAGTAGCAAGGATAGCAGCTAAGCTTAGGTTGCTCTGCAGTACATCTGGTGTGCAGCTGCAGCAGGCTTCTGTGTGACAGCTCCCCTGTTTGTTGCTGGGGCCTGCTAGGGGGCAGAGGTGCAGGTCAGCCAGAAAAACAAACAACTGTAATACTAAACTGTAACCCAGAAAGTGGAAGTGGACTAGAACAGTTGAGACACAACACATCTGGTCCCATTTAGAGTGTGTAAAATATTAACAACCTACTACCTTAACTACTTTAACTAGCTTCCATTGAAAACAGCAGGTGACTTGTGGATTGCCCACATTTAGATCACTGAATTGAAGCCTATTGTTTCACTGCAGTTGGTTGTGTGCAAGTTTAAAAATTGTGTATTGGCAGCAGATGGACTTAGACTGACATGCATGTGGATTTGACACTTCTACATTATTACACTTCACATGGCAATTTAACAAATGCCAATTCATACATGCTGTGGGAAAAGAGCACCTTTGCCTAGTCTATCTAGCAAGATGACATGTTAATGTTTTTTTGACTCAAAGTCTTGTTTAGTCTGAGCTACATTTACATCTGTCCATGTAGAACTGAGCAAGACAAGTTATGTGTGGACACTGTTCAGATTAAAACCCACTGATTTGGTTAGCAACCTTTCCTCCCCTGCCACTCTTATATTGCAACATTTTCCATCAGACCTGTGGTAATTTTTTCTGTTTTTTACCCATCTTTTTTTTTTTTTCTTTTTTTTTTTTTTTTCCTTTAATTTTTT
>OMLM01013039.1:0-15141 GCA_900302695.1 Helostoma temminkii
CTTACTCTGCTCTCTCTATGTTACACACATACACACACTCTCCTTCACATGCAAAATGTCCTGATATGGAAGTGGAGTCAGGGAAAGTGGACTTCCTGCTCGTTAGTTCCAAACATTTTACTTCTCTTCCAGGTGGCTTCTTCAGTCTTAGAAGGGGACAATGTCCGAAGAGAACACCGTCCACCTAGCAAGGCTATTTCAGTCACATATGAAATGAAACCACTCTGTAGGACATAGGGTTTCATAACTAATGGTTCTCAGACTGAAGAAGCTACTTGGATGAGTACTGAAATGTTTTAAACTAATACGTCTAGTCGCCATGACTCAACGTCCAGATAACCTCATCTGGTCGACTGAGAATCTTCATCAACACTGTTTACCAATGCCGTAAAATTTTAATCAGCCTAACTCTCTTCATCGTCCATCTCCCTGCCTTTCTGCCTCAATCTGAGTCAGTGTGTTTTAGAGCGTGTAATAACTGCTAAACTGCACAGGAGGAACCGTCTGTCACTGTGGAAAGAGAAAGAGATGGAGAGAAAAACACAGAACTGCATGGAGAGAAAGGAGGTAGGAAGACTAAAAAGTCAGAAGATAAAGTGTTGTTAGAAGAGAAGAAGAAGAGAAAATGAATAAAGCATGCTTCCATCTCGTTTGCCTTTACTCTACTCTCTCGTTTCAGCTGTCAGATCACAGTTGTTCAGTTCAGCTGTTGCACCAAACAGGTTTCATGTCTCAGATATCAGGCTGCGTTGCATAATTGCTTCGGCTAAATTAATCCAAACTTGTAATCATGCAGAGCAATGGTATTTGCAATGGTCATCCACTGTGAGAAGCTTCCTTATTCCATGTCACAATCTGACTTTGTCGATCCTTCCTGTCACCAGTTTTCTCCTCATCCTGCTCTCTTGTGCTCTGTCACTCTGACTCCATCTATTCGTCCTCTGATGAAAAGCAATGTCACCACACAGTGACTGAATTCGGCCTCCCAGCGGCTACATAACAGTGTGAGCCTCAGGTCCCGTGATCTTTCACGGAAAAGCCAAAGCAGGATTGAGTGCTGCTGGATGAAGATGGCCAAACATGTGTTTAATGCTGATAACAGGTGAAGGAGAAGTGGTTAAACTGTGAAGCTAAACATGTACAACAAAATAATAATAAAGCTGGATATGATTTTTGAAGAAATACAGTTAATACCACTTTCTAATGAAATATATTTAATAAAGGACCATTAGTAAGGTACACAAAATGCTGAATATGATATGAAAACTGAGTATAAACAAAGTATCCAGAGAACTGTCATAGAGGACTGACGTCACATGAAGACGAAAAGACTTATTGTTATCTTATTCTGATATTTTTATCATCCTGTCTGATCCAGGTTTTAAATTATGTGGCATTTATTTATTTATTTATTTATTTTTTACTATTTCATAATCTCTGATCCAGACCTGACTTATCTGTGGGTCACTGAAAATCTTTTGTTGTGAATTCTGATTCTGTGATTTCTACATTGACTCTGCTCTCTAATGTTCACCCACAGCACAACAGAGCAACATTCAGGGTTTTTGTTTTGTCTTCCTTGTGTATGTTACCTAAAATATAATAAACCATACATCCACTTAGATTTGCTGTATGTGTCTGAGCATGTATCTCAATATCTGGCTGTGCCTCTTTGTTCTTAGCTGCAAATATTGGTAGCAGCAGAGACAGCGAGAGACCAAATGTAAAAAAAAAGCTCTACCAGCTGAACTATTTGCTGCTGAGTGGAGAAAGAGGATGGAAGAAAGAGACTTAGAGTTAGGACAATATGAGTACAGCATATATCAATTACATATAACATATTGTTATAATTTTTATATGATCATATAATAATTCATATCATTTTAATATATATATATTATATAGCTATAAATATTATTAATTATGTTAGAGTTAATGCAAGCAAAACAATTTAAAACAAGGAATTTGTATAGAGACTCTTTAAAGTTTATTATGTACTTGTGCATTGCTTAACGCAAACAGCAATAGCCTCAACTCCTCTCAACCCTCTTCTACTTCTTGCTTTTCTATATTACCTAACTAACTGGCAGTGATCCAGAATGAAACCCTAGAACCTTGTAACTAATATTACAAACGTATTCAAGCAATGTGTGACAAAGTTCAGTGTGTTTCAAGCAGTGGAGATATTTCCCTCTTCGGGGATACTTTACCTCACAAACCTGAAACTTAATTTGTAGGGGTTCAATTCACTGCCTTGAAAGTCCAACAAATTTTTGGTATGTAAAAAACAAGTTACATATACAGTGATAGAAGATTTTATTTATGCCAACCCTTACTATTATGACTTCTTATATCTGCACATTTTAGGAATTTTCTTGGTCCAAAGTTGGTTGAGGTCTTTCTGCTTCACATTTAGATTATGCTGATCCTCCTACACCCAGAAATAGGCATTAAGTGTCTTGATAAGCAGGACCCGACTGATCAAATCTAAAAAGGATGATGTTGGGAAATAGCCAGACAACAACACTGCATTTCAACATGTGATGGTCTAACACTGCAAGAGAAAACCTGTCAGTAAATCCTACTAGCAGCTATGTTAGAGATATCAAAGCTTGTATTCCTACTATCAGAGGAAGACATTTGTTAGATTTTTTTTCTTACAGAGCAGAAAACCTCAAGAAATAAAAGGGCTTGTTCACAGAGCTCATACTGTATAACAAGCTGTCGTCAAACAAGAAAACTTTCTCTCGCTCCATCTGTCCTCTTCCTCTTTATTTTAATCTCATTCTCTCTTTTTTCACAGCTTTGCACTCCTCTCCAACTCTCTCCATCTTTTGTCACGCTGCTGACTTTTCATTCGCGTCTCTCTCAGCTTCTGCCAGTCATTGCTCCTCGCTCTCTATCTCACTGCATGTCTTTGTCTCCTTTCTTCCATCCTCTTTCTGTCACTGCCTCTTTCTTTTTCTCCACTCAGCAGCAAGTGAAAAGAAAAAATGGGCAAATAGTTCAGCTGGTAGAGCCTTTTTTTAATATTTGGGCTCTCGCTGTCTCTGCTGCTACCAATATTTGCAGCTAAGAACAAAGAGGCGCACCCAGACATTGAGATACATACTGTCAGACACATACAGTAAACAGAGCGCTAAAGTAGAACACTGAGCATTAAGGTCACCTATATTAAGACTGAAGCCTGAAATACTGAAAGCTTAAACCTGTGGCATTCGTGAGACATGCACAGCTGCTTGAACATGTGAAAACATCGCTGTCGAGGTTTAGGCTACACATCATGGGAGAGTGATAGAGTACCAGACGTCTGAGTTCAAATATGGAGGAAGTGGGTACTGTAACTTGATATGTGCCAACATCTACCGTATGTACGACAAAGGTAACAGAATGAGCTAGTGTACCTTTAACATTTTAGATTAACTTTCACTAGTATTGTATGTTGATGAGACTATTTAGCACTGTTATTGTACAAAAGTCTGGTGTCGCAATAACTCATTCAAGCAAAGTGTAAATAAAAAAATATTCTTGAAGGTTTGGCATATGATCGAATCACAAACCCTATGTCATGTCAAAACAATCAGCTAAAACAATGCTAAAAAGCTAAACTATGCAAGCCACATTACAAAGGTAATGGTGTGGTTAAATGTAAAGCAGACCACACCCTATGATGTTGGGCTTGGTCAGTTTTGAACGTATTACACCATGGGTTAGGTTGATTAATATATAGTAGTAGCAGATATCAACAATAATGTATAACTGTGTATAAGTGTATAATGTATATAATGTCTCTGACTTCCTCCTTTGCTCCTGTTATATATAGAGGATTGACATACATGACATAAACATATGGTGTTTACTGTAAATATGGGTCATAATAAGTTGCTTTCACCAACAACCTCAGGTTTAGTTCTTATGGCAGGACGGCCTTAATTTTGGATCCTTGAAACTTGACACGACGATCAAAAAGTACAAAGGTTTGATAACCGGTCCTCCTCGCTAGATTTTTACTTGGTCTAAAATTTCTAATAAAGAAGAAAACAGCAAATAAAACCAAGCAAAAGCTCATAAAGATTCAACGAGGAAAGGCACATCGGTTCTTTTACAAATCTAAGCCAAGAAATCGTTTTCACTACAATAGATAGTGGGAAATGTACAAGCAATCACCTTGTATGACACACACAAATTTATCAAACAGCTGACACACACTCATATACATTCACACAGTGGAGAGACCCAGGTGTCGACGACATAACCACTCTCAGATTCTGTTCTCTGTCCTGAAGCAAATCGTGTTAGTACTTCACTGCTGTTACACCTGGGTACCACTGACTCAGTTTTATTTTGCACCTCACACTGCAGCTCTTCATAAAGACTATGCTGAGGCTGAATTTTCTATATATGCACGATATGCGATACACTTGGAGATACATGAAAATGGATTGTGTGCTTGCTGAAGCATGTGCTTAGTCCCAAATAGATATCTGTCACACTCCCTGTTTAGTAACTAGAAATTGCAAAATGTGTCTGTGACAATTTCAGATTTATTTTCTGACAATTTGAGATTTATTTTCAGGTTCTTGATGTGTCTGAAATACCAACAGGGCTGTGTTACAATGAGCATAGCACCTAACTTCAGTTGCTGTGTCATTTACATATAACTGTCAGGAAGCACAGGTTTGCATAAAGAAGGAAACAAGGGGAAACAACTAGCCTGGCTGTGTCTGAAGGGTAATAAAATCTGTCCACCTGCACCTCTAGTCTAACAATGCTCTCAAGTTGAAATTTTACGAGGATTATGTACTTCTGCAAAGTTAAAGTCACTAAGTGCTTTAGAGAAATAAAACCAAGCTCACACAAATCTGATAAACTGCAGGACATTCAGGCAATGAGAAGAATGAAGAAGCACAACCAAGAGTAAAAACTCACACTGCTTTTAGTTAACACTTCACAAATTTGTATGTTGCACCCTCGGAGGCTGAAATAACATTTCAGCACGTTTACACTTGGCAGCAGTGTTCAACATTTCTAAAATTTGAAGTAGCTGTAAGCAAGCAGTTTTAATATCTGTATATTTTGCATTAACATAAACAGCTTATGTAAATGTTTGAAGTCAAATTCTATTTGTGCTTTCGTGTATTAACAGACACAGATGAGGATGTAGTATGTCCAGCGTTTGTCATCAGACATTTTGCACTGGTGACTTTGTAATAAATACTTTTAAAAAGGATCTTTTCGCCTTGATAGGATTTTTAAATAATCTACACACCTCACTTAAAGATATGGTTCCATATATCAAACAGGAAACAAAACTCACTCTTAGTAGTGGCTAATAAAACATTCTGCAGCTCACACCAACAGCAGCTAGTGTATATTTATTTACTTTTTTTAGTTTTTTACTGAGGTCAGTTGCTAGGTCTGCTGGACAAATTAAGAGCCAGAGAGAAGAAAATGAGCGACAAATGTCTGGAGAGAAAAGCAGCACAACAGCAGCCACCATGGAGACCCAGAGAGGAGCCAAAGCTCCCCTCATCTATTCTCTGAGCCAGCCCTTTGCTCACTCTCCTCGCTCCCAATCTCCTGTGCTGCTTCCCATGGCTTGGATGGGCACACGTTGATCACCTTGGCTCTCCAAAACACGCACACAGAAATAAAAGAGCAGCTTAGAAAAGCCTGTTGGGCCCCCTTGTCTCCTTAAATCCTCTGTTGTCCATCATTCAGCAGCTCGGCCCAGTTCTTCTTTTCATTTTCAAACTGCCTATTATTCCCTCTATCATGATCTCACCTCCACGCAGGCATCTGAAGGGTGATGCTGGTGATACTAGTCTTCCACAAAAAGGTTATTTGCCAAGAGAGCATTCAGATACACTGCATCTTAATAGTGTAAATATCATTATGAAAGTATTTTAGCTTTTGAGTTTTTTTCTTGTTGTGCTGTGTTTCCCTTGTGTTTCCCTGTGGGTTGAATCACAGGGTACAAAACGAGGTCACAGGACTACACAAATGGATCCATGAAAGGCAGTCATTTAACAGAAGAGCTATTCAGATGTTAGCTCAGTTCCACATCTTTATGTTGCCATTACCGTTCCATTATGCAGCCATTACTTTGGATAAAACCATTTTTAGCTTTAACACCAAAAGTAGAAGAATCATGAGGTTACTAATGTAACAGTTCTCCAACAATATCCAATACAAACATTAATTTTCTAGTTAATTCAGTGGAAACCATGTGCAGTACGCAGATGTACTTCCAAGAAGTCTTTAGCACAGAACAGAAGAACAAATGGTCTGAATGATAATGAACAAATGTGTTTCTCGTTCGCTGCCCTGTTCTCTCTGTTTATCTATGAAATTCAAATTATTTTTCATTCGGCAATGGCCGCCCCTCTAACGGCAGTAATGGCAGTCAATGTGAAGCGTGATGTGAACCAGTAATTGCTGTGACTTATTATGTGAATGTACAGAAGACAGAGGTTCGTTCTGTTCAGGTCTAGTGTATGAGAGTCAGCAACAGAAAAAAAGAAGACTTGATTATTTTGATTCAGATCATATGGGAGCATATTATCACAGAGACACAGGGACCCATGCAATCACCAGCACACACACACACACACTAATTGACCTTCAAGCTTAGGTAAATTGATATGTTGGAGCCATTGGCTAAGAGGTGACAGAGATAAATGGTCTGATGATGGTTGGCTGATTGCAGCTGCTATCAAACAGAAGACTTTTCTCCCACAACGCTCAGCTCTCACCTCCCACACCCAACATGATACACACTGAACATGGTACAGTAGATTGTCCATTATCTGTAGTTTTTAATCTTATTTAATCCATCTTTTCTTGACACATTTTCTCTTATCAGCAGCTCAGTCACTTAATCCTCTACTTTTAGCCACAGAGGCATTAAAGTCACAGCTGGAGAAACTCTGAGTTTAATGGTGGTCGCAGTATTTGCCCAATAATTATGTTCTAATAACAGTCCTCTACCTATACATAGTAAATAATAATACATAATACATTTATAATATAAAGAGCACTGTGTGTGATCTCATGCTATCACCATAGGTGTTAATCTACAGCTTCAACAGCTTCAACTCCTCTGGTAAACTTTTCCATAGCCTGATGGAACCTGGCTGCAGGAATTTGTTCCCAAACGCACTGGCAAAGTGATGCAGAGTGATAAGATCCATCTCACCGTCCGTGCTCCAGTTCCAGAGAACTCTGTGTTGGCCACTCATGTTCTTTAACACCTAATTTAGATGGATGTGAATTTGTATTTATAGGCAAAGGGCTTATATCTGCTGCTATTCTTTATTTGCACCTTCCCTGCCTCCGATAATAGCTCACGACTAGAAGAGGAAAATCTTATCCTGCTTCATAAAAAACATTAGTAGAGCAGTTATGCCATTATTGCAGAACCTGCCTCAGAAACATTACAAATTAATGTTTAGCTGATGCTGTTATGAACTCAGATATTAATATTAAATGAAGGGATTACTATGCTGGTGGTCGATTATGCAGATAAATTAAACACATATGAATAAATAATGCATTGGATGTCCAAACTCAAAGGCTAATAGGACACCAAGTATATCCTCCTCATTAATGTCTGATTGTGAGCTTAGAGCTGAAATATGAAGCAACATGGAGGAATGATTATGAGTTACTGCTACACTGCTACAGAACAGCAACAAATCGAATTCATTATTATATTCTCTAAACGAATACCGATGGCTGTTTGAAGGAAATCTGCTAGTACAAATGGGCAAATGTCTTCTTGTTCAAGTTATTAAAAAGCTAATAGATTAAGTTGTGTGTGTTTGGAAACATGGCTCCTCTGGAATAACGAGTTCTTATTGTAAATTTAAAATAGATTACACAAAGGCTCTGGTAGATGTGGTTATATGACACTTCAGCTGAGGAAATACCATTACTCTACTAACTAGCATCAGTCCTGAGATCCATTTATCCTGATAAGGACATAGATGTTCAATTTTAAGATCAATAATTGGTTTAGTTTTTGGATAAAACTGCTGCTGAAAGTTTTCACTTTATAGCTGCATGTCATTCATCTTAATGAAAGAAAAGTGGCCAGCTGTGTGAAAGTCATCTTATATCTTCTTAAAACATATTTATTAAGCTTGTGCAGATTTTTCCAGTCTAAAATGTTAACCTCATTGCACTAGAGTTGTCTTGTATTGGTGTATTTAATCGTCTGTAGTTTTGAACTGAAGTTGGAGATGATGGCAGGTTGAACATAAAGTACTGTTAAACTGGTTATGTCTGTGGAGATTCTCAGTCGTGCAGGTCATTGTATTTCCAAAAGTTCTATTTGATGGCAACTGGACTTGAGGGTTGTCAAATCTGAAGTTTACTAAAGAGTAAATATTTCATGATAATTAATACTAAACAGATTAACTCTTGCATCACAACCGCCTATCTCAGGTAGCTGTTTTCCTGTTACATACTTATCCACCACAGTCCTACAGACATTTCTTCAGTGGACCGCCATCATGGCTCCAGGTCCCTGTTGCTAGGAGATCTGAGGCACAACTGTAGGCAATCCACCGTATATAAATACACTTCACATGGATATTGTCCGTACCAGCAGGAGATGAACATTTCCCCTTCTCCCATGTTTTGCTGTTTATTTTCTGCCCTACACAGCCCTTCCTTTGCCTGTGGATCTATTGACAAGCATTATGTAACTGCATACTATTTAGTGCTAACTTGGTAAAATACGCAAACAAAAAAAAACAAAAAAACAAAAAAAAAGACGCATCTGCCGTCTTACACTCCAAACATCCAACCTGAGAAATATGAATGGAGTTTGGGCAGAGCATTTGTCTATAAATAGGATGTTGTGAAGGCTTGTTTGGACTCGTGGGAACAGACAGAGCATTGTGCTGCCTGGCCTATCTCTATCTGGCCTCTGGCCATCAGGCAAAGGGCTGAGCTGTTCCCCCACAAACACACACACTATTCCACACACTGGCCTAGATGCTAGCTGAAGACTGCTGTAATCTCATACACCCACACAGTATAAAATCCATATGCACTGACCCAGATGCTGCGTCTGCTATGCTCACATACACCTACATGGGATATAAAAAACAAAAAGCACAAACACAGACTAATGTGCACTAGACGCTATCACTAGCCAAGACTGATGATACCAATTCAGATGAGAAACACAATAATGTTACTCACTGGTCAGAAATTATTCAGACTAGACAGGTCTCAAACACCTACACAGTGAGCGTTGCTCCACGTTATCTCAGTCATCAGCTCATGTGCTCTTCTGCAAAGGACAAAACCAATACTATCTTATGATTCTTTTTTTATGTATGTCTTTCTGTCAGCTGTCGTCCACGATGCTACTGGATATTATGTGCTGTTTATGTATTTCTTCTTTATAAAAAGGAGTAAAAAATTGAGTCAAATCCTGTAAAGATAGCAAGAGATGCAGATATGAGTGGAAAGGTTATTTCAGCTGTGTTAGATTTAGTCTGTGAGTACAAACTTCAACGTTTGTTTAGCGTTTTCGATGTTCTCTTGTGTCGTGTTAGGCTGGGTTTTAACACACTGTGCAGATTCTACTGTCAACAGAGAAGAATCAGAGTTTCTGTTGGTGCCATCAGGCAGAAGTGCGACATTAGACATTGTTACTTATAGTAGCTGCACTCAGATGAGCAATACAATACATAAGTAGAGCGTGCGAATGCATTTTCTTCATACATGCAGCTCATTAAAGCATTTTAATCTATCTCAATCTATATGGTATAAATTGTGACTCATATTGGATGTAGAGTGTAACTCTGTTTTCATTATGTTAAAATGATTTTACGTTAATGTTTTCTGGATAAAACATCAGAAAATTGTGAGGATTGGTTCTGATCATTATCTTCCACTTCAGTTTCATATAAACTAAGAAGAACACAACACTAACATTGTAAATTTTTTTAAAAATCCTATCCCAGGACACATTAATAAGAGCTGAGCACAGTATCATGATTATTCTGTGGAGATGTGACATGCAGTGAGTTTTGCATTTAAAGACTTCAGTGAACTAGTTCCACACTACATCAGATTTACTGTTTTTGCTGTTGACACAAACATGTTACTGTGAGACATCATAAGCACTTACAATGAGCTACAAAGACACTAAAATAATTGTGCTAGCGTAACACAATGATTTATTACAATGAGCGAAACATTACATTAATTCGTTTTAACATGTTTCCATATTTTTTATCTTTCTTTGGAGCTGTATGTTTCCAAAGTGCAGTTTCTTCCAACCTGCTCAGTATTTTGTCTGTTATTTGTTGCTGTTCTTTTGTCTCATTTCATTTTACATAAAAAAATTATTTGCCTCATATAACAATATTAGGTTAGGTTCGTGTTTGTGTTTGTTTGGGTTTGTGCAGTTTTCACAGTTTTCCATCTCATTTATTAAGCAATGATTTTCTGTACATAGTCAATGTTTTTGTTCCAGTGACAAACAACATAAGTAGGTCGTCCAACAGACTATGACCCTCAACCTGACCAGAAAGCACAACTCTCCCTTCGAAGAGGCAATCACACCAACAGACGTCTACGTCAACCTTTCTATTTATAGCACGGTCATAGAGAGCCGTAACGCAGTTCACTTACTACAACCGTCATGGCTACGCTAAGATGCACTATTTGTGTCACAACACTGACAGGACTGTTTAAACCAACGAGCTGACGCTGATGCACTCACAGAGAAGATCGTTTTAGTGTTGTTTCCAAGCTGTTGAGATGACAACAGCATTTACTTTCCTCACAGTCTGGGACCTGAAGTCACCTTGGAAGCTATAATTATACATGTTTACTGACCCAGTTTACTGCATATCCACACATTTCTACTTCATAATATCAGTTGGTATCAGGTGTTATTTTACAGGTGCAGAAGTTACGGTTATTACCAGTATAGCTACAGCTAAAGTAAATCAATCACTCGTGATTAAGTCAATAATCATGTGTTGCTTTGTTTTCAGCTAGATAATATCTGAATCTACGAGATTCAAGGTCAGAAACAAAAAATGATTTGAACTTCAATGCCTCACCTCTGTACAACCATGACCACTTAAACATGTCACACTTTCTCTTTTGTCAACACTGATGGATTAACAAACACTGTGGGAGTAAATGCTAATATTGGTAGAGTCAACAGGCAAGGTGACAGTTTGAAATTGCTGGAGAAAGTTTCCTCCCACACCAATAACCAAGGAGGTACATTTGTGCTAATAACTAATGGAAATGTTTGATGTTTAGTTTAATAGCAGGTTCTCTTCACTTTTAATGACCCACAGTTGCTTCTCCCACACGTTGGAAGTGTATCTGTAAATGTTACTGTGCTTTATTACAGAAAACTATCGGGAATCCCTAGGTTTTTTTTTAGAGAGGGCTTTGGTGCTGTCTGTCGCAGGGGGCAGTGGGATGTTGGTTGTCTATAACACAGATGACCTACACTGTGTACCGTCACTGAACCCCTCACATTCTCTTGGGCCTTTTGAGTTTCTGAAACTCAGATGACGTGAACATAAAACAACACAGGACTGGAACACAATGAAAAAGTCTTCAAATGCTGTAACTACCAACTACCATCCAAAGGTGACAGCACAGGAAAATATCCAGTCCGCTGCTTGATTATACTGGCATCTGTCACACCAGCGATTATCCAAACACTGACTGTTAAATGCCAGCTAATTCCTGTTACCAGCTTATCTTTCAGCTTAGGATCAAATCAATTCTCTGTTTATTTTTTTTTGTTACTGTACACAACTCTAAAAGTTGCTTTTTCATTCATTCTCATTTTATTCTCATATGTTGCCAAAAGTTATGTTACTTATTAGTAACGTAGTTAGTTATGATATCATAAGTTATGACAGAGGACTCATGGAAACAAATGTGCTGTGAGCTACGTGTATCTTTGAGTTTACTCTGCTGGGAGTACATAAGGTCAGTGACAAGCCAAAGAAACACAGGCGAAGTCCGATGATGGTACAACAAGACTGTAATGAGGTCAGATTGGTCAATAGCCATCATGGCAACAAGTTCAGTGGTGCAGAGAGAATGAAACATGAACCGTTTCTCAATACCAAGTAAGCGAAGTACGAACTCCCGTACTTGGAAGTACGGATGTGGCAAGTATGAACTCCGAGTATGGACTGTCGAGGACGGGAGGACGCAGAACCTTCAAGCAGAATTGAGGCACAGCGAACTTGCTCAGCTCTGCTTTGCTCTAGTGTTTATATGTTATATAAGATAAATCCCCTCACAACTGTTTGCAGTAATTTTCACATGGTTATTATGTTATTGTACATATGTGCTATATATTATTAAGTAGCTAATCTTCTCAAAGTCCGCTATTAGCAAAATAAAACTGTTATTAGCGGATCTTTGCATAAAGCAATTGTGAATTTACCAGTAGACGCTTATTTTGATCTATTTACCACATATTTGAAAAATCTAACATTAATTTCTCTCCTAGAAACTTTTAGCGACAGAACAACAACTGTAGTAAAAACTGTTGTTGCTACATAGTACAAAATGCATGATAGGATATCAGGCAGGATATTTGGCTCCCAAAGTACACACAAGTCTGCTCCCAGAGTATCCTCGATAAAATGGGCGGAGCAAGAACACATCCGGGTCTTTGATCAGTACTTGGCTGGATGCGTACTTGGAATTGGAACCGTACTTGGGCTTTGGCTGATGGCGTTTCACAAGTCCGCAAGGACGCAAGTACACAGAAGTACGCATATTGAGAAACGGTTTCAACACTGTTTTGACAAGCATAGCCACCGTTTACTGTGTTTACAGTAAAGAACGTAGTAAACAGGGTACAAACAGACAATTTTAACCCTTTATAGCCCAGTCTAACAAATAATAGCCAAAACATCCTATTTTTTTAACTGGAGTGTGTATTGCACCCTTTGTTCAAAAAAAAAAGAAGATTTTTGGTTTCAAATATGATACAAATGGCATTATAGGGTTAACTGATGACGCTGTTGAAACATCATTTATGGATGTTTCTGTTTCTGTCACTGGTTTCATGTGTGCAGACTTCAACAGAACCAAACTGCTCCTGCCCGCCACAGTTTAATGATGTCAACAAGCTGATCTCCTTGGATTATTAGTCTGGCCAGAACACACAAACTCTGGGATATAGCATCAGGACAACTGTTCCAGCTGAAGAGTTTATTTTTGGCACTGACAGATGTGTATGCTATGAGTCCAGAAAAAAAATCCACAAATCACTGGTATGACATGTCAACACCCCGGCTCATTCGAAGTAACAGTGGCCTCGCTGCAACCTGGGTCAGTTGGAACATATACAGAATTAGCAACCAGTCACACAGTGGTGTGTAATGGTATCTGTCCAGCCAAAAATGAATGCTAGCAGCATTCAAATGTTATTTTCTTGGGTTTATGCAACAGTATCTAGTATATTAGAGCTTAATACTTTATGTTTTAATCAGAACTCCTTGAATAACTCATGCTGTCTATAGATCTATTTAATAGAAATAGTTATCTCTGTAGTATGTAGAGAGAAATTCACACTCAAGAGACGTACAGTACTTCAAACTGCACAGTACTTCAGTACTTTGTTACTGACAACATTTAGGGTTTACCCACCTAACCTCTGGTAACTCTTCACTTGCAAAATGCTCTCATACATATATGCATCAATATCTACTCAGTGCTAATGGACATTGGCAGTATTTTTCAGCCTGGGTCTTGTTCTCTGCAGATATGCAATGTAATCAAGTGCTGTGAGTGAGGACTGAGCAAAAATGGCTAAATCGGGGGGAGAATTTCTGTGGTTTTGTTGGACTAAAACACGTTTTGAATAAAGATGCTAAATTAAATGCTGGGAATCCATGGGAAGCGTTTGCTGCCTGATGCAATGCCATCCGTGTCCAGAGTGTGGTTTCAGATAGCCTACTGGGATTTTCTTCCTCTGTGATATCTTCTCCACCAAAATACAACAGAGCTGAGTGGAATTTAGTTTGTGCTGCTCAGAGCATACACAGTCAAAAAAACTGTTTACTTCCTCCCTCTGTCCACAGTGAGTGAACGTGACAGTTTCTGGAAAGACGCTTGCGAGTTTGTCGTTTTTGAAACAAATCAAACAAAAAGTCCCTTCAGCTCCATAAATCTCACCAATATTTCAAAATCAGCAAACAAATCCCAACTTTTCTCACACGGATGAACTGGGAGTCGGTGTTTGTATATGTGGCCACTCTTTGTGGAATACTACAGAATACACATTTGAAATGAACACATGATTATGGCCACACCACACCCACCAGCGATCCCGACCAACAACGACAAACAACTCAGCCTCCTTCAGTGTGCGGCTGCATTTCACTTCTCCCCGCGCGCTCTGCAATTCCTGACCAAGCTCGTGCACCGCCCGTGAGCGCGTGCACTTCCACATCTCAATGCACAACAATTCTGGAACAACGCCTGTCTGCGAGCGCGTGCATAGGCGCGCGCGCGCGTTATCAGCAGGGGCTTCACTTCACTCAAAGAGCGATGAGGCCGCGAGACTCCAAATGCGGTATGACTCACAGAAGCTGCGCGCGAGCTCGCCAGTGTGCGTGCGTGAGTGCGTGCGTGCGTGCGGCTTGCAGTGTAGTTAAAACCTGTCTATGGTGTGTGTGTGTGTGTGTGTGTGTGTGTGTCTGTCCTTGCTCTGCTACGACACACTAAAGTAAAACATTTCCCCTCGCGCGCCAGGCTGTAACATCCCTCGGGGAGACTCTTATGAAACGGAAGGTTTCAGGCCATTGTTGCTTCACATTTTTTATCATCTTCTCACTGAACACACTCGCCAGGGACGCACCTCCATTTGACTTTGACACACATTATAAATCCTCCTCTGGCGCGCCGACAGCCAAAACACCCCTCTCGACCCCCTAAGCCCTCCCATCCATCCCCGCCAGCAGCCTCCTCTGCTACACCTCCGCCTCCGGGAAGGAGACAAAAACAACGTTTCTGTCATGAAAACAAGAAGCATTTAACCATTAAACTGCCGCCGCTGCGGTTCTGTGGGAACAACTGTTAAACACCACAAAGGAACAGCAGCAATGCGCCTGTGGCTGG
>OMLM01013040.1:0-11165 GCA_900302695.1 Helostoma temminkii
TGATGGGATCTTTGTTGATCCCACCTTCAAGCTACTGTGCATACATTGATTCATCCACTCACACTGTCCACAGAAAACATGATCTACTGTTACCATACGCACACCCAAATAGCACATATTTGAACAAAGACCCCAATGTACAGTTGGACAACCCACACCATAGCTACCTGATAACAGCTCAGACCCTCGTTTTAGATTTTTCCTCTCCCTTCTGTATAAGACACTGGTAAGAGAGAAGCAGCAGAAGCACCCCCTCCCAAACCCCTAGCAAGAGGGGCTCCTGCGACTTACTGGCGCCAAGACGTGCTGCCCATAGTGAGCAGGTCGCTCTGGGCCCTTCCTCTATCACTGACCAGAGCAGAGAGAGAGAGAGAGAAGGAGAGAGGAGAGAGGGAGCAATTGCAGAGATGTTAGAAAGAGAGAAGGAGAGGGAGAGAGAGAGAGTCAGGCAGAGAAAACAAACAGGACAGAGGCTACAGTGTGTGTCAGGTCAGCGGGGAGTTTCAGAATGCTCTCCGCTGCTGTTCTCCAGAGTGAAAACTCCTGGAGGGTTATCTGCTCCTGGCGCTGTCATTTATCATCAGCAAGAAGAAGCAGGGCCACCACTTTGGCCAATGCAGTCTACATATAAAGACTCTCTATCTCTCTCTCTCACTCTCTCTCACACACACACGCACAGATGTGTAAGGAGAACACACATGCAGATGTGCAACCATTAACTTCTCATGCAGGCCAGGCACATCCAAAAAATTCATTCAAACATACTCTTTGCCAACAGTAGCTTGAAAAACAAACACGTGTGAGTATAAAGTACATGTGGTGGATGTATGCATGTCATTAAAAAGAGACACATGAAGAAGTCATAAACCCAAGCAGAATGAAATATAGGCTCCTGAGCACATGCAAACAAACGGTCAGGACCTCCCGTCCCAACAGCTCAGTAGTATCTTAACGGGTTCCCCTGTTCCCTGAAATATGATGTAACCATAAAACTATAGGCTGTGATTTTGAATGTGTGTGTATGTGCGTGTTGTATAAACAGTCCCTGGACCAGAGTACCTATATAGGGAACACTGTTTCAACCAATTAACCTTGGAGATCCACAAAGATGCACACTTTCTGTAATAAATCAGAAATTACAGCATATGGGAGCATGCTAGTGATAACTGTTTGCATTTACTGTATATTTTTATCTATTACACTCTATGTTTTAGACTAGTAAAACCAACAATTGTAACTAGAATTCAACAGCAACCTCTTAAGAAAAGGTTTTTCACATTTGGTGTGTTTTCTCTTTACTCCCTTGTTGTTTTTTGGGGGAGACAGACTGCAGTGGAGTATTGCTCTTGTCAGACACCGTGAAGGTATCCCTAAGGTGTCAGTAGGGCCACTGATTTGTGTGCTTGACTGTCTTTCGTTCCCTCTTTATCTATGTTTCTCAATTCCTTCTCTCAGCAGGCTGGTCTTGCATGACCATTTATTCTACAGATTTTTTTTCTTGAGTGCCTGAAGGGTTTAATTATGTACATAGACAACCCCTATAAACTGCTATTCTGGGGACTTTTTATTGACTTTTCAGCCAAGCTACCCTCCGGCATTTCAATTAACCATTTATAAGAGAAGAAACTACAATTAAATTAAAAGTTTCTATAAAGAGGCTGTCACATCATTTCCATTCTGTTTTGGAAGATGGCAAGCTTTATCTAAATGAGATGGTGTGGATATGTGAACCAGCTGGAATGGGGTGCCTCATTTGAGGGGAGGGAAAATGGGCAGGAAGGAGAAAAAAGATCTGACAGAAAGAGGCATGTAGAGAGAAGAAGAAGGAGCAGGGAGGAAAAAAATGAGGCGTAATTAAAAAGTGAATGGAAAGATGGAGAGAGAAAGATAGCTGCAGCAGGACAGGACAGGAGGGGTGAGAGTGCTGGCCACGGGGCCATGCAGCACTGACCTTGCTACTTAGGCCCTAATTACATGTTGTGAAACTTTAGTTGGCTCATACTCAACTGGCTGCTCTGGGCCTCCCGGAGCACAGACAGACAGAAAAATTACAACACCATTACACACACTTCAAGAGAGACAGAAAGTGAGAGAAGGTAAAGGGAGGATGGTGAAGAGTTGGGAGGTGGAAAATGAAGAGTGAGGGAGAGACAAGGAAGGGACTGATGTCAGTTTTTGAGAGAACAACAGAGCGCAAGGACTCCTTTGTATGCTGCTGCTGCTGAGTGAGCACTGGTATTTTTACAGGCCTAAAGATCTGTGAGCTCATAACAATGTGGGTACACAGCACACAGCAGGGATGCCTCTGTGAAATGTGCCCCTCTGCACCCTTCCCTCTCTCACTTAATATCCTCCAACCACAATTTGCTAAACTCCCCCCTCAACACACACATCCAAACATACACACAGCTTCTGTAGCCATGTGGCTGCATTAAACAAGGCCTACAACCCTGAGCCTTGAGGGATTTCAAACACACACGCCACACACATACTTTACACGCATGTACACTCATTGCTCTTTTACACAGTAACACTTCATTGTTTGTAGGAACTGACTCACTTTGGGATGAATGAGGGTTTGGAGACTGTATAGGATTCCGAGTGTGTGTTGGCTTGGTGGTTGGAAAGGTGACATCTGGGAGTCACATGCCCAGACTTTAACAACCTGCCCCGCCTCCATCCTCATCACCCACAGACTTAATGCTGAGTTGACTGTACCTGCCCCACAACATTCTGTCTCACTTTGGTAGAACATGAGTTTCGCCAAGACCTCCTAAATCTATCTCGCCTCCATCTTATCCTTTCTGCTCCTGTCTTGTCTCCTTTACTCCATCATTGATTGCTGATTCTTTTCTGCTTCTCTCTCTTTCTCTGACAGGGTGTCAGGGGATTCGGCTCCCTAAGCAATGTATTGTGGGATACTTAGATGGACCCTGGGGTACAGAGGTGGGAATTCCAGCACAGAGCAGAAAATTGTTCAGGGTGTAACCAGAGAAGCAAAGTGTTTTACTCCACAGATTTTGGGTTTTATTGGTTCAGTGTGCAGTGGGTAGTCACTCACACACAGTCTCACATACTATTACACACACGCGCACACACTTAAAATAAGCATAGATAATGTAACAAAGTAATTAAATATTTTAATTAATTGCCAAAACTGTGTATAAAGAGAAGCATTTATATTGGCACTGTACTGTAGCAACACTGACCATTTTTTCTCTCTTTATTTTTACTATCGTCATTATCCAGTCTAGAAGCCTTTGATGCATGGAGAATTTTATTCATGCAGGTTTCCACAAATTTAGCGATTCTTTTAGTGTTGTGGTTTTTGATGATGTTTCATATGTATTGTGTCGGGCCAGTAGGTGTGCACGTTAAAGACAATAAATAGAAATCACACCCAATGCACACAGATAAACTGACATTAAAAACTGGTTTCTAAAAAATTAAAATAAAAATAAATGTGATAAAAGCATTTTTTTTAGTAAATATTAACACAAATGCATTAAAATGGCCAAAAAAAAAAAAAAACGCTTTTTCAGAAAACCTAAAATAAGATGTTGCACATTTCTAAACTTTGAACCTTTGAACAAACAAAAGGGTAACCTTGTGTGTTCATGACTGTGCATTGATTAGTGCTTTACTGCTTGGACTAATTTCCTGATATTAATTGGCAGAGTGTGGTCTTATCTCTGATCGCTTGTCTGAACGTACATAGAAGCAGAAACATGAGTGAGAGACAGAAAAGTCACTGGAGTGGGCAGGATTGCTATCTGTAATCTGTGATCAATCTTGGCCGAAGTGGCTCATATGAGAGGGAAGTGGGGTCGACCTCTGTGCCCTCATCCCCATCCCCATCCACCCCTCCCCTTCTCCACCTTCTTCCTTGTCTTAGCACCCCCCTCATCCCGGGGGTGGTTTGGTCAGCCCTGAGGGGAGAACATGCTGCAGAGCAAGCAGACAATTTTCAGGCTGACTGCTTTTACTTTCGGCCCAACCAGGGCCTCATGAAAACAAACTGACAAAACAAAGGACAGCAAATTAATGACCCATGCTCCCCGTCTAAACCCCAACCCCTGACGATTGACTCCTGACTTGGCACGTCCTTACCCTTCTTCCCCTCCTCTTCTCCCCCCTTTCCCTGCTGTCCTGACTTTTGATCCCTTTCAAATCGCATGCACAGTCACACATATCTGGACACTGACAAAATGACACACACACACACACACACACTTACACACATCACTACCACCATCACCCTCTACCTTAACTCCATGACCTGTGGCATCTGGTTTAGATTGTCACAGGAAGAGAGAGACAGAGACATACAGAGGGAAAGAGTAAGCGTGAGTGAGAGAGAGAAAAGGCCTCTTGTCTGTGTCTGGACCCTCATTATCATGTGTTAATATTAATGCAATTTGAAAAAGAAACAGACATGGAGACACACTGGGTGAAGAGGGATTTGTCTGTGCTGTCTGGAACAGTATGCGCTCACAGTCCACACATGCTTCCAACCCGCAAGTCTCGTGCAAGACTGCATTCCCTGACACAGGCACTCTTCATACATTGTCATTTTACCACAAGGTCAACTTGTCATTAATGCACAGGGTATTATTTTGCATGGGTCTTGTTCTTTGCACGGTTTGATATCCTTTCATGTTTTAATTGAATGTGACATTTGCATGCTGCTTTTACACATCAAATCCTAGACATTGCATGTTGCTCATCACGTTTTAAACTCTGTGTCAGAGAAGCTCTAAACTAAAAGTGAAGCGGCTTTAAAAGTTCAAAATGGTCAAAGGCAAGTATGTACTGCAGGTGAGAACGGGAATTTGGTTTGCTTATGAACACTGTCAGACAATTAATCAATTGCCAATAATGTTGGATGGTGTGTGCATTAACAGGAAGAGGGAAAGCTATTGCTAGGATGGTTTGAGGCTCAAGTCAAAGAGCAGAATAGCCAATTGCTGCTGAGGATCTAATAAAATCCTGGCATCAACCAGAACTTTTCTTTTGTTATATTCTGCAGTAAGTAATGCAAGATGCAACACAAGCAGATGAACATCCAATAGTAGAAGGATTATCTGTAGAAATGTGTAAGACATAATAGGAATTTCATAAAAGTACAGATTCATGCAAATTCTTAGGCTGTCTAACTGCCAAGTGGCAAGTGCCAACACTTAGTGGGGGCAGCTTCAGGCCATTCTCTGGGCTCATCAGAGCAAAGCCAGAGTCAGAGTGCCAGGGTCAAACTGTCTGCTCATACTTCTCATCTAAACCTCCCTTCTGTCAACACAAAATAAATCTACAATGTTGTTGCTTAATTATGTTGTTACTGTGTTTTGCACATACCTGCACTTTATCGTGAATTCATAGAGCTACCTGGGGAAATCTCCCATATAGGTTGATTATTAATTGCACATAAAAATTCAAATGCTGGCTTTTACTGGGAGGAAATTGGATGGTCCCTGCGTTTTCCTTTGGGTGCTCCACGTTCTTTACACAGTCCAAACATACGTATGTGTGTTAAAGTGCAGTCCAGAGGACCTGGTCACTGATTAAGACATCAGTTTTATTTTTGATTAATTAACAATACAAATTACAATGACGCTACCCCAAAACAAAGCAATAACTATTTGAAGTTTTGGGATGCTCTAACCATCAAACTTTGTTTTAGTAATTTTATTTATTAAAATATATTGAAATACAATTAAGAGGTTTTCTAAATAAATAAATCTGCTAATCAACTCCTCATTTTTACCCTTTGAATTTTTTTTTTAACATTTAAGAGAACTTCTGTTCCATACATTTAATTTTGTAACACCTCCGTTCTCTCTAAACAATAAAAACTTTATAATTAGACAAAATATGTTTTCTAACCTTCGAAAGAAAAGTATCTTGAGTATCTCTGAGTGTCCTCAGACTGCCACTAACTAACAAACAACAGATAACAATAAAGAATTAATTACTTCAGGCTACATTAAGAATAAGTGAAAATTTGCTTAGTAAATGTGGGTAAATGGAAATTCAACCACAACTAAGTGTAAAGGTTTAATCATAACTTTACTATCTTGCAGATATGAGTCATGTTGACTGGCATGTTAATGTTAGTGGGGACTAAAAAACAATATGCCTGAGTTAATGATGTTGACAGATTTGATTCTGTGAGAGCAGGTGATAAAGTAAAGGACACACTCAGATGTGAACACACATTCCTGTGGGATTAGTCAAAAGTCTATGAGCATTTCATCAAGTGTTTCCCATTCAAACAGGCTTGCGAGCAGATCCCAGGAAAAGCTTGGGTCACTGCCCTGGCTTTTGGTTATGGCTTAATATTTAAACTGGGAGCTAGATGGATTGAAAGTGAGTGTTATCAGTCATCACTGTATTAATAAGACTTTTTAAGTCAGTTCTACAGTTCTACCTCTGAGGTATCCACATATTGGCTAACACAAATACGCTCACTCACTCAGCCTCTTCTCATGTCTGTCTTTATGTCTATCTGACTCCTATGAGGTAACTGGTCACTGCAGCCAGATTTATAGCTAATCAGTCTGTATCGGCAGCAGTCTGCCATTGACTGGGCCAACTATAGAACATTACACATTACCACACAGGGAGGGGAGTGATGTCAGTAGGGAGGGATGGAAAGAGGGGAGGGAAGGGAAGAAAGAAGGCACAAGGAGGGCAGGAAAGGAGGAAGGCCAGGACAGAAAGTGAGGTAGACATGGATGGAACATTAAAAAAGAGGGAATGACAGACAGATTAAAAGAAGGAAGTGCGGAATAAGGTATAGGTGATATAGAGGGGAATACACTTGCCCCCCTCTTTCTTTGCCATTAGACCCCTTGCTCATTACTCAGTCCTTGTCGCTATAGCATTGACGTCTCCCGCCATACCCTATAGAGGTATTGATCTCTCACACTACTCACATACGCAATTCAAATCACAACAAACATATTCCTTTATCTTAGTCAATGTGTGTGTGTGTGACTGTGTGTAGGAGTTAGAAGAACGAAGGGCAGGTGTAGGGCGTGCCTTCGTGTACGGTGAAGCTGCTCCTTAAAAATGTGTCTATACCCTGTGTGTGTTTACTTGAATGTGAGTCTTCTTGCAGTGTTGCAGTATATCTTTAAGTCTGAACACTAATGTTTCTGTTATTGAAATGTGCTGATACATCTGCCAATATTACTGACTGTTAGTCTGAGAATGAGGTCAAAGCTTCTGTCAGGGTGAGGTTACTGACCTCACAGCTCATTTAATGAACAGTATGACCACAAGGGCACCACAGGAAACTCAATCAATTTTTAGAACACAAAAACTGCAACTAAGAAAACATTTATCACAGGTTCTACTTTCCCTCTTACTTTAATATAATTCATATAAATATAACTTGAAATCCACATCCATATATGTCACTTGTGTCAGCAGGTTATTATGACCGAAAGTAATGTTTGATAGCTATTTCTAATACAAACAGCACAAGCAAAGAAATTTAGGTGATGTAACCACATTAGCATGGACAGGTCATAAAACCTTTCCACAGGAGGCCAACGTTCACTTTAAGTGTGAAATGTGATTTTTTTTCTCCACATTATTAACATGATGTCAATGTCCTGTAATATTAAGGAAGTCCTTACTTTTAGTGAAACCACGATCTGTATTTGTCTTTGTGCCTCACTATAACTAAATCGTGATGGTTCCATATTGGGTGCATAATTGTTTTTGTACCTAAACCTAACTAAGCCGTGACCTTACCTGGAAATCATAATTGCATGATTATTATTGTTAATGTAACAATGAAGGACCACTACATTTGATAGCATGCTCCTATGAACTGTCTCAGAGAGCACTGATAAACAATGTGTTTTGTTGCTGGGAGCCTAACTTCCTCTGGAGACATTTTGTGAGAATACGCAGAAGTTAAAAACTTTATTTGAACCTTCCTTTTTGGCTACAAAGCCCATCGTTTTTAGTATTTATTTGATTCTTTTTATCCTGAGAAAATTCCAACCTTCCAATCTTCTTAATTGATTCCACAACATTAACAAGCAAATTCTCCTACACATGGAGTTATAGCAGATTTATAGCAGCTATCAAGATCTGGGCTGATGTCTTATGAAGACTTCATCTACTGTTTCATCTTGAGTACCAGTCTGCAATGCTACCGCAGCAGGCTGGTCTGCACCGTCTGACCAAACCACAACCACTTGGTCACAGATGGATTCCTCCAAAGCCCCTACTGAACAGCCACCAACCACTAGCCATCAACTTCCATCACCACAAAACCACAAGCTAACCACTGAAAATGAGGGACAGAAGAATGATTGGGGGTTGGGGGTGGGTGAAAAAGGGATTAGATAGATAGAAGAAGAGGAGCAACGACTGTGCTGGTAAAAATTACTGACAACAGGAATAAAAAGGTGGAAACAAGAAATAAGTGCAGCATGTTTGTAGACGTATCAGGCGTTTCTTTTTACATCGTCTCCATCTATTATTGCTTACTTCATTTTCACATTCAGTCCCTCTTTCACTCTTGTTGCCTCTTTTTTACATACTCACACAAAACTGCCAGGGTAAAAAAAGACAGAAAAGACAGAGTGAGCCCCAGAGAGCAGCAACATCATCCCCATCCAAACAGCCAAACACATGGGCAATATGCTAATGAGCTTCTTAATGATCACCACCACTTAGGAACTGTTAATTAAAACCCATTTGATTCAAACACACTTATCAGGCTCTATGAAAAAAAATGCTAAAATTTCCCAGGAAGACAAGCAGAGTTATGACCACCTTTGGTATTTGTCAAAGCTCTGCCACTTCTTCCCTCCCTTTTCTGCCCTCCTGCCTGTCTCCGTCTCTCTGTCCCCTGGCTTGATTGCCTCTAATGGATGTGCTTTATCTAGGCTGACCTAACTATTGTCACAGGGAGCAGAATTTGTGAGCTTTTAGAGTGGGTACACTCATCGTTGTACTGCGGGTGGGGGGTGGTCACTGGGAGTAAGCAGTGGGTGTAAAGAGGGGGTTGCTTGGCAAGGGTCCATCCAAGCACTCTCCAGGCCACTTCGTTAGCCACCACATACACATTTCCTTGTCTCCCTTTTCTGTTCTCAGCTATGCAAATGAGATGTCAGTTAAATGCTGAATGAAGAGTGAGATATGAGCACTCCACTCATCTGTGGCTTGGACAGGAGAGACGGCAGAGGCAAATGCTTTGCTTTGGGCCTCTGAAGCTCTCAACAAAGCAACTGAACTGAAATTCATTCTTAAATTTGGACGTCTCTGTTTTAATTAGTATTTGCTTTTCTCTACACCATTTGATAATTTTAGCTTGTCACAGTTAAAAAAAGGCAGGAACAACAGAAGCTAGTGTTGACCAAAGGGGAAAAAAACAGGGAGAAAGTTGGAAAGGATGGAGTGAGAGCTTGCCCCCTCAGCCCAGAGAAGAAACCGGATAGGGCCACTTTAAAAATCGCTTAACACACTTGACACAAAAGACAGCTGAGAAACCTGAGCCATGTTTGATTAGAGTGTCAGGGTGGGAGGCACTAATCTGTGGACATGGAGGGCACAGGTGGTGAAACAATCAAACAGCCTCACACTTATATCCCACGCAAACACAGGCACCAGCGCGCACACAGAAACACACAAATATTCTCAGGCCTGGAAAACAAAAATGGCAACAAGCAGAACTGTTTACACAGCCACACTTTCATGCCCATAAATGCACACAGGCTTGGATGGTAACATACATTTGGGGAAACACATGTGCACACACACTCCCACACACTAGAAGGAACACACAGGAGCACACACGTGCATGTCCACAGCCGGATGGATTGCTATGGAGCATGGTGTTGTTTTACTGGGCCAGATAAAGACAAGGTGGATCAGATTCCTAGCTCCCGTTTCCTTCTTCTGCCTTTCTTCTCCTTTTTTATGTGTCAGTGGCACACGCCCTGCCTCAGTGATGGAGCACTGATTGAAAAAGCACATGGTCACATATCTAATAGGAAAAAAGGCTCTTAAGTGGTATCTTGGTCTTAAACAGTTGTGTCACATCTTTTTACACATCATGAGATGCCTTTTCACTTTGAATAATCACACACTTAAACTTACCTAAAGCTTAAAAAAAATATGTATTTATGTTCACACAGAGGTTTACAGTAATTTGAATGTTAGCTTTAAATAACTTGAATAAACCGTGTTTAATACTAACAAACTTTACATGTGTTTACCATATTAGAATTTGGATGTGTTTTTGATTTGTCAGAAAGCTCTGAAGTAAGACTGTTAGGGATGTCTCCCTGCTATTGCAATGTGTTGCAATTTGGATAATGCACATTGCAGTTATCTCCAACCTTAAATACTTCTGTAACTTATCTGTTTTAGCCATTTCCTACGTTAAAATCCATGTGAGGTAACAGCCTTAGACTGGATTCATTCAGTCTCTCAAATATGTTGTGGATTCATTTAAAACAAGAACAAGCACAGGTAAGCAAAGACAAGATGATAAGTTCTCAATTTTCCCTGACCAGGACACACACACACACACACACACACACACACACACACACACACATTACACATATTACACATCTATGATTAGAGGTACTTATCCTTATATCAACATAATATGACATTTATTGGCATCACCCTTACCCTAGAACAGTCACAAGCAAATGCAGAGACTGTTTATACATCTCAGCCAGGCTGTATTACAGTCCATGCCTCTGGTATACATGCAACACAAAACCTATCATAGACTGTCAGGTGGGGTAACTTGAACATCAGGTATTATTTTCTAATCGTATTTACACTATGAAAGCGAGCAGTGGAGTGTAAATCTTTGGTTGCATCTGGGCAGGCCTTCACTTCACACATAAGAATGTTGCTGCTAATGCACTAACTTCACTCAATAAAACGGAAGTGGTGATTTGCATTTCTCTTTGCTTTTGTAAATTAAGCTTGACATATTGGAAATTTGATGTAGCGTGTTGTGTAATGGCCATACAAATCACAATACATGATGCCTGATTTTCAAAAAAATTGATTGACTTAATTTTTTGATTGATTACAGCTTTATAGTTATTTCTCACAGTGCACAGCACAGAGAGATTGGGTGTTACACAAGAAGAGAAAGGGGTCTTCCCAAGAGGACCTTC
>OMLM01013046.1:3076-13904 GCA_900302695.1 Helostoma temminkii
TAGTACTCTGTGTGGTACTTTGTGTAGTACTCTGTGATTGTGGGTGAAACTGTTCTGTCATTTACTAAATTTAACATCACAGAGCTTCACCTTTATCCAGTTTCACTGTTATTGATTATTGACTATTGATCACTAATAGTTGATCACCTTTCATTATTGATTATTGATCACTAATAGTTGATCACCTTTCATTATTGATTATTGATTATTGATCACTAATAGTTGATCACCTGTCATTATTGATTATTGATCGCTAATAGTTGATCACCTGTCATTATTGATTATTGATCGCTGTCTACTGATCAGAAATAAAAGACTCTTTTGAAGAACAAGTTTTACTGTTGAATCTTTCTGAGCGGGTCACGGTTCTGCTCGTTCTCTTTTAAGGCGACTATGTCTCTCTGCTCCTCCACCAGCTGCTGACTGGTTCTGTCAGACTCTACCGGGACTGTAGCCGAGTCCGAGACAGGTCCAACTCCAGGCTCCTGGAGTCAGCAAAGGTCCAGGTCTAGATGAGACAGTAGAACAGTTCTGGAGACCATTGACCTGAGTGATGTTAGAGTGTGACTAGTTTCTGATCATAGGGTCAGCTTCATGTTCTCCAGAGACCAGACACTGGATTAACCCTGAGACTGGGATTAACCCTGAGACTGGGATTCACTCTGAGACTGGGATTAACCCTGATACTGGGATTAACTCTGATACTGGGATTAACCCTGAGACTGGGATTAACCCTGAGACTGGGATTAACCCTGAGACTGGGATTCACTCTGAGACTGGGATTCACCCTGAGACTGGGATTCACCCTGAGACTGGGATTAACTCTGAGACTGGGATTAACTCTGAGACTGGGATTCACTCTGAGACTGGGATTCACTCTGAGACTGGGATTAACCCTGAGACTGGGATTCACTCTGAGACTGGGATTAACCCTGATACTGGGATTAACTCTGATACTGGGATTAACCCTGATACTGGGATTAACCCTGAGACTGGGAGAAACAAAGCAGAAACAAAGAGAAAACCTTGGATTGTAGATTACTAATTAATTCATATTATGTTTATCAGAACAAATGTGTGACAGTGGGATTCAGATGCACCTGGACCTGAATCTTTCGGGTCGACACACGGGTCAGCTTCACCTAAACATGACGTCGTGGTTCTGAAAATCACATTAGTTTCTCAGAGCAGCAGTGACCTGACACAACAGCTGCTTTTATTCTGAAGGTGTCAGATTACTGAAGTTCATCAAACTCATCTGCAGTACTGGGAAGTAACTGAGTACTTCTGAAAAGTAACTAAGTACTGTACTGAAGTACAAGCTCTAACAGCTGCTTTTATTCTGAAGGTGTCAGATAACCAAAGTCATCACATGGCAGCTGTCTTCCTCCTCAGATGCTTCAAAACAACTGATCCAAACAGACCCAGCGGTTCAGAACACTTCAGTTACAGTACCAGAACCAAACCTGGGTTTAAAAGTTCAGCAGAACCTTCACCTGGTAAAGCAGGACACGTTTGTGATTGGGAAATGTTTTATTACAGTTCAGCAGCTCTAACATCAGCATCAGAACCAGCAGTAGTCCAGTCCAGCAGGGTCTGGTTCTGTCAGAACATACAGAGGAAGCACACAAAGTGAAAGAACCTACAGAACCTGAAACTAAACTTGTTCAGTGTAAAATTACTGTTAGGGTTCTGCTGGGCTCAGTCTGGTTCTGGTTAGAGTGAACCTGCCATTTATATCTGTGTTCAGCTTCAGAAGAACAGAACCGGACAGAACCGAACCTTCCATGGGTGAATATAAATTGGCAGAAAGAAAATAAACGAACTGATTCTGACTTAACTAAGAAATGATTTTATTTTGATGGGACAGAACAAAACATCACAGGTTCACAGTCGGAACCAGAAACTGGATCTTCAGAACTTCTGCTGAGAAATAAAAAACTCCTTGGTGTAAACCAATAAAATTAATTGTTTGTTCAGTGAAAAAGGTCACAGCTGCAGAAACCCGACCAAACCGGATCCTTCAGGTCCTCATCCTCTTGGTTCCTTCCAGACTCTCCGGGTCTGGGTTTTTCTTCTGGGGTCGGCACCTGTGTTTCATCTTGCTCTGCCCACAGTCCTCACACCAGTTCAGGTCCAGGTCCTGGACTCTGGACTTCATGTTGAGGTTGGAACACTGGTCAAACGGTCTCTCTCTGCTCTGAGTCCTGGTCTGGTTCTGCAGGTCCCTGGTCTCCGCAGGGGCCTTGTGAGTCTGGATGTGAAGTCTCAGACCGTCCCCAGTCTGGAACCGTTCGCCACACAGACCGCACACCTGGTCTGGATCCTGCAGGTGAGCCTTGATGTGTCTCAACAAGAACCTGCGGGCTTTAAAGGTCCGGCTGCAGACCCTGCACCTGAACGGTCCCGGTCTACACGTGGTCTTAGGTTTCAGTTTGTGTGAGGCAGCGTCTCTGCTGTAGTCCTCGCTGTCCTCGGTCTCAGACGACACCACCAGCTGGACGTCCTGGTCTGAACCTGCTGATCCAGGTTTGGACTGGGACCCGTCCGCCCCCCTTCCTGGCCTGGAGGAACACCTGGCTTTGTAGGTGAACTGGATGATGTCGGTCTCATCTAGGTCTGGAAGCTGCTCGTCCTCCGGTTCCTCTCTAACATGTGAGGGCTGTGGGTCCTGCCGGGCCTGGTCCTGGTGCTGCAGTGGACCCACCATCAGCTGCTGAGTGAAAGTGTCTGCAGGGAAGAAAGAGAAGAAACTCAGACCATGGATCAGAACAAGGAGGACCTGGGGTCCAGGACTGTGGGTTCTGGACTCACCTGGGGAAGAAGGACCAGGACCGTGGGTTCTGGACTCACCTGGGGAAGAAGGACCAGGACTGTGGGTTCTGGACTCACCTATGGACGGGGGACCAGGACTGTGGGTTCTGGACTCACCTGGGGAAGAAGGACCAGGACTGTGGG
The DNA here is from genome assembly GCA_900302695.1 of Helostoma temminkii. Classification (NCBI taxonomy): domain Eukaryota; kingdom Metazoa; phylum Chordata; class Actinopteri; order Anabantiformes; family Helostomatidae; genus Helostoma; species Helostoma temminkii. Next base: position 6,035 of record OMLM01013046.1, read on the forward strand.
TTCTGGACTCACCTGGGGACGGGACCTCCGTCAGCGGTTTGTGGAGCGCGCAGAGCAGCGCGTGCTGGCGGGTGATGACCTCCTGAGCCAGAGCCGCTTCCTGTTCGTATTTAACGATCGTTTTCTCAAAAGCCTCTAAAATCTCCTCCAGCGCCGCGTTCACACGCTGAGTGACGAAGAGCCGCAGCTTCTGGACCCGGGACATGTTGGAACCGAGGGTCAAAACAGAACCGGGAGCTGTAGAACTGCTGCTACTGATGCTAACAGTGCTAACGATGCTAACAGTGTTTCTGTTCCGGCAACAAGGTGACGTCCGGTGTCCTACAAAGTAAAAGTATGACCTAAAAATATTTTCAGTAGTTTTAATTGTATTTTTTTACATTATTAACAGAGTAATTTAATGATACAGAGGATACTAATGTTCTTTGATTGCATTTGACATAAATAGTAAAGAAATTATCCTGGTTTTCATATTATTGAAACACTAAACCACAAATATAAGATAAAAATAAACCATTACCCATTAAACCATTAATATCTCTGATCCATTAAAACTAAACATCTGTGAGGTTTTGCTGTTTGTGAAATGAAGTTTTCTTCTTTGCTTTTTTCAAATAACGTTTATTGAACAAAATGTACAGTGAAGAATAAACATGTTTTATTCACTGCCTCTTCTCTGCTTCTTCCCTCACTGGTTTCTCTTCACAGACGCCTTTCTCCTGAAACACACACACACAGTAAAACTACTGCTGCACATCTGAGTTGATTCAGCCAATCAGGAGAGAGGATTCACCTTCACACAGGTGCTGAGGTGAAGCCTGAACAGGTGAAGTTGCTGTTACATAGTATATTGAACTCCATCACCTGGAAAACTACAGCTGTCAACAAAGAACTCAAGTAAAAGTACTAAGGTATCATCAGGTATTAGTACTAATACTTATAAAGTACCAGTAAATAGCAGCTGAGTAAAGTAGAAGTACTTCAGGTCAGTACTAATGAGGACAGAGTGGAGTCAGCTGAGTAGGAGGAGACTGAGACTACTTCAGACTGACAGAGGGACAAAACATGGAGACAAACAGATGAGGACAAACACATGAACCCTTAAGAACAAAAAACTACACTGAAAGTTTATTTCTTCAAGTATACTTCAGTAAAGTTGAAGTATATTTCACACTATACTTCTTGTAGTAAGTATACTTATAAGAATACTTTTTGTACTTCTTGAGACTGAATTGGCCACTTTTTAGTTTATAGAAGTAAACTTGAAGTATACTACAAATAAACTTATATATATACTGTTAGTTCACTAGTGATGCAGTAACAGTATACTTTCTAGATGATCTAAATATTCTCTTAAAGTACTTTATCCTCCTTCTCAGCTGATTGAAGTTACTGAGAAGCAGTACTTCTGACTGACGCTAGTTTATCATGAAACTACTAATTACTGACCACTGAGTCTGTTTAAAAGGTAAAACACCACAAACACAATTATTAATTTATAACTCTATGGACTCTATGATGAAGACGTACCCGGAGCATCTCCTCCTCCCGCTCCCTCCTCCTCCTCAGCTCTGTCTCCACCATGCTGTAAAAGTCCTTCTCCGCTTGCTGGATCAGCTGATCCGGACTCTCCTCTCCGTCCTCGCGTCCCCCCTCGTCCTCCCTGCTCTGCTCCGACCGGCTCCTCTCCTTCAGCCGGATCTCTCTCTGCCGAGCCTCCAGGATCTTCTCTCGCTTCGTCTCGCGCTCGAACATCTGCGGACAGAAGACTGTGATCAGGATCTTCAGCAGACCAGCAGCAGACTCTAGATGAAGACCAGCTTCACCGAAACTGTTCCTGCTCTTTAACTAAAACTTTGACTAAGCGTTTAATTTCTTCTACTGATCCTGCTCAGGTCTCAGACCAGCAGCAGCGTCTTACGGCAGCCAGCAGACTCTTTTCATTCTTCTGGAGGGTCGACAGTCCGGAGCTGATCTCCAGCAACGTCGCCGCGCCCTGCTGAGAGCCGCACGCCACCAGACGTCCGCTGTCCTGGACACGAAGGCTGTACAAGGCTGAGTCGCTCACCTGAGGACGACAGTAACTACGTTAAGACCAACAGCAAACAGCACTGAGGTGGTTTACAGGGGAGGTTGCACCACCTTGAGACTCAGCGTGGGGTCGTTCTGCTTGAACAGGATGTCCCAGACGTCCAGCACGCCATCCGTCTTTACAGTGAAGAAGACAGAGGGTCTGACCGGACTCCAGCAGGCGTCCATTAGGTACGACATCTGATACCTGAAGAGGCACAACACAACAGTTAAAGTGTGAACCTGAGTCCACCTGGACAGGAGGCTGCCGGATCCCTACTTGGCCCTACTTGGTCCACATGATGGACGACTCCTTGATGTCCTCAGACCAGATTTGGGCCGTCCAGTCCCCCACAGTGAGGAAGTTCTTGGGGAAGAAGGGGTTTCTCTGCAGGGCGTAGATGGGTCCGTGGTGACCGTCATACGTACAAACGATTTTCTCAGATGGGGTCTTGGCCTTGCGGTTGCAGGAGACAACAACGCCCTGCTCTGTCCCCACCATGAACTTGGTCGGCTGCAGAGACATGAATGCAAAGAAACCTTAATGAAACTGGACCCCCTTCTGGAACCAGGCCAGACCAGGTGGCCTCCAGACTAAAGTTCACCTATATAACCTACAGCATAGATTATATTTAGTCCCTGGGTCACCATTAACAGGGACATCAGACCTTGACTGTGCGGCAACAGAGCTGCTGCTGGTGCAGGAGGTGGAGTTACTGTAGTCATCCTCAGCCCTAGAACCAAACAGAGGTTCTGGACTCACACCCTGGCTGGGTGTGGTGCTGGACGTTTCCCAACATGGTCAGTTTTGCAGCTAAGAAAGTCTGGCCAGTAGCATCATACCAGCTGGTCCTGATCCATCTACGTTCCAGTGAGACAGTAACAAAATGAGCTCCCTTTGCAGGATGTGTGGGCTCAGCCTGGAGCTCAGAGATCCAGGAGAACCTTCCAGAACCCTGGTGTCTGCAGGAAGAACTGGACGTCACACCACTACACCTGAAGCAGACTGAGGACCTGGTTTACTGAAGGTTCGTGTGTAATAAGTGGAAACAAGCAGCACAAGCTGATCCCAGAAGAACCGAACAGAACATGTTGTGGATTTTACACATTTACACCTGCTAACAGCCTAAACTCCTCTGGATCAGGGTCCTCGTGTTTTTTTTCTAGAGTCCTCTACAGAACCGGTGCAGCACACAAAACATCCAAACATCCACAAACAAGACAGAGTTTGGAACTGGCCATCTGGGATCTTAGTAAACCAGGTCCTAAGTGCTGGACAACAGAAGCATGTAGCAGTGGAACCTGATCCTAACGTTCTGGCTCAGTCTGACTCATCTTGTTTCTGGACAGTGGACCTGTCTCATGGTGAGATCTGGGACCAGAATCACATGTGTCTAAAACCATCAGAACAGATAAACACTCACCATGGTGGCCTCAAACTCCAGAGAGATGGCTCCTAAAGCTCTGTCCAGCTTCCCCTCCCTGCCCAGATTCAGAACCAGACGCTCAGTGGGCTCGCTCAACCTGCGGACGTCCCACCACAGAACCTGAACACAGAGGAACTTTATTGTTTAAGAGGAAAGGCTGTTCTGACGACTGTAACATGGCTAGTCCGGTATAACAATCGTCAGTCCACCTGTCCGTCCGGGGAGGCAGAGAAGGCATCTGTCCCAGTCTTGGACTGCAGCCAGATGATCCTGTAGACTGGATCTCTGTGACTCTGCTCCACAGAGGAGAGCTCCACCGGCTGGCTGCCTCTTCGGGTGTCCCAGTACGCTAAAACAAACATACCCACAGGTTAACGAACCACAGAAATCTACATCTATTAGTCTGGACCAGAACCCACCGATCTGTCCGTTGTAGCTGCCCCCCACCAGAGTGTGGGGGTCTTTGGGGTTGTAGTCCAAACAGACGAGTGGAGACGCCGGCTTCAGGGTCATCTCAGGTCTGTTTGGGTTCTCTGAAACATAACGCACACCCGTGACCAGACCGGACTCTGTGGAGGGTTCAGATCCAGCTGAACCTGTCTGTGTGACTCACCGACGTCCCAGATGTAGGAGTCCGGGCTCATGTCCCTGGAGGCTTTCTGGAACTCCAGGCAGGAGTAGGCAGCCGCCAGTTTCCTGCCGCCGTCAGGATGCCAGGACAGGCCGGTGACGGTGCGCTTCACCTCGTTCGGATCTCTGCGGACCCACAGGAGAGCAAGTACAGCAATCAGTCCAAGTCCAGTAGGTCAGTCCGAGTCTGACAACCAGTTCTTACCTGAAGACGTTGATGGTCTTAGCACATGGGGGCTCCTGAATCTCCTCCACCTCCTCCTCATCCTCAAAGTACAGCTGATAGATGTCTACAGCGTTGTTCTGTCTGATGCAGTGCTCCATGACCTGGACCACACACCACAGCATCACACAGCCACATCACAGCAGGACTCCAAACTAGATCCCAGATCTGAGTCTGAGACCTAAAAACTAAAACTAGTCATGATAAAGCAGAGCTGAGAAAACACAACTAGAAACTAAACTGGATTTCATCAGGGGTCCATGTAGACTGATGTGAACTGATGATGTGGACTGAAGTGGTCTCAAGTGAACTGATGTGGTCTCATGTGGTCTGAAGTGGATAGTTGTGGACTGTGGACTTACGCTGCCCAGCTGCAGGACGCTGTTCATGTAGCCCTCGTCCTTCTCCACCTTCTTCCTGAAGCGGATGGTTTGTTCCATCTCGTTGGGGTCCACGTCTTTGGGCCACCCCCCCTCCACATGGTTGATGCCGCAGCTGTCGGACTCGAAGCGTTCTGTGTTGACCTGGACTCATAAACACATCATGAGTCAGACCTTCAGAGTCCAGAGTCTGCTGCAGAAGTAGCAGTGCTCCTCTAGCTCCAAATGTCTGAAACGTTTGATGACGTTATAACGTTTGCAGGGTTTAATGTTCTGCAAACAGGGACTGGACTGGACCTCCATGGTACCAACACTGGTTAAAATACTGGCAATACTACAGTAGTATTACTGCAGTAGTGCTAGTACTGGACTTAAAGTACATTTTAGACGCAGAATAAAGGATGTGGCACTTGTACTGTTAGGTAGTACTCGGTGTACTTCTACCACCTCATGTACTGATACTACGAACGTCATGTGATTTACTGTTTCCCTATGAAAAAACAAGTAAGTGAAAGTTTATTTCTTCAAGTATACTTCATGTAGTAGGTATACTAAAGGCAGTGTACTGTAGTATACTTATAAGTATACTTTTTGTGCTTCTTGGGTACTGAATTATCCACTTTTTTAGTTTATAAAAGTAAACTCATATAAGTTTACTTTTATAAGTTAAATACAACAATTATTAATTTATGACCTTAACAGTTGTTTATTTATAAAGTAAAGCTACTGAAATGCATGCTGGGTATTTTATATACTTTTTATATACTACAGCAAGTATACTTAAATACTGCTTTGTCCAGTATACCTGTGATATATACATAAAAAGTAAACTGAAAGTATACTTGCTCATTTTTACTTTGATAGAAGTAAACTAGTACTATACTGTACTATACTTCCGCGGGCTCAGGTACATGTAGCGTCAGTGACCAGGTGAACCCACCTGGTGCTCGGACATGTCCCTGCAGGCCTGCACCGCCTGGTCTCTGGGGGTTTTCTGGACGAACTGCAGAGCCAGACTCGGGTCCGGGGGGACGTCCACCAGCAGCTCTGCGGGCCGGTCAGAGAAGAGGCACTGGCGGCCGAACTCCCCGCGGAGCTTCGTGTAAACATGGACGATCTCCATCCTGCCGGTCCGGTACCGAGAACCACCGGAGCCCGTCAACGGTTCCGCTAAAAACTGATTCTCTAAAACCTTTTCCTCCGAACCAGTGTCCGCTCTGTCCGCTGTATCCTAGCAACTATGTGGACGCGGCCCTGCCTACCGTATCCTAGCAACGGTAACTTTATTGAACCAGGGGACGGAAACGGAAACGGGTTTTCTTTATTGACATGGGACAGACAGAACAGGAAGACGGTTCTGAAGCTGAGGCTGTTCAGAAGAAGCCAGTTCTACAGAACAATAACACGGTTCTACAGAACAGTAACACAGTTCTACAGAACAGTAACGTGGTTCTACAGAACAGTAACACAGTTCTACAGAACAGTAACGTGGTTCTGCCTCTCACATATTGTATATATACTGTATCTGATAGTGGCACATAATAGTCTTTCTTTATCCTTATGCTGCTAAAAGTCAGAGTCAAAGAGTTTATGCAGTTTTGTTTCATTATTTTTCTTCTGTTCATATTTGTCACATGCAGAATAATTACTGGTGAACAGTGAAATATAGATGTGTATCCTCATAATAATAATATTGTATAGTATCATTTTTACAAGGTTCAGTTAACATAAGGCTCCTGTAGCTGTGACTGATGGAAATGTCACGGTTCAGTTCTGACAGGAAACAGTAGTTTCTCATGAAGGTGAAATGACAACATCACATATCAGTGAGACTCAAACAACATGAGTCAACAGTCTGACTGTGCAGATGTTTATTGTCTTTAGACACAGACATGAAGGATCTCAGCTTCTCTGGTTCAGTCTCACTATTACACTTATTACACTGACTGAAGTATTGTAGTAACCTGAGTACAAGCACTGTTTGCTGTCAGGGCCAGGTTAGGGTTTACACTCCTACACCACCACAGACTTTAAACAACTGTATTAACTTATGTATTGTTAATGACCCAGACTACAGCAGCAGGCTATAGTCAGTAGCTAAATAAAAACAGTCCTGACTCAAACATAAACAGAAAGATGTTTTTATTGCATCATTTTACTGAAGGAAAACTGAAGTTTTCAAAGAATTCTCCATAAGCCACTAAAAAAAATGCAGTAAAATAAAAAGTAAAAATAAAAAAATAAAAAAAAAGTTAAAACATTTCAGTGTATTTTAGTGTAGGTTAGTATTAGTAGTAGTAGTAGCAGGTTAGTATTAGTATTAGTAGTAGTAGTAGCAGGTTAGTAGTAGTAGTAGTAGTAGTAGTAGTAGTGTGCCTCCCTTAGTCACAACACAAAAGCTTGAGTTCTTTTCACAGATGTTTAATTGACAAAAGGACCTTGGCATCAACCAACACCGTAGAACTAAATAAACAAACATTAGTCACACATACAATTACGCGTAACACACACACACACACACACACTATTAAATGAACAAAAAATGCATCCACATACCACTTTGCCTGCTTGCAAACTAAGAGAGTGTATATAGGCTTGAAATTCCTTTAGTAGACAACCTTAATTATACAGAAACACTTTAAACTTTCTAGCGATAACATCACTTCACCTTCTTAACGTGGACCACAAAACCAGGAAGTGATGAAAGGTAAGATGGTAATAAAAATAAAACACAATGAAAACTATTGAAACCAATCAATCTTGTTCAATCAAACAAATAACTCAATATCAAAACCACAATAAACATAAAAAAATAACCAAAATAAAAAATTAAAGTAATCAAGTTATCCAGCAAAAGGTGAGTGTCTAATACACAAGCGCCTTCTAGTGGAACTGGATAGCAACTCAGATAATAAGAAATAAAACCTTGAAACAGCAAACACATGTAGTAGTAGTAGTAGTAGCAGTAGTAGTAGTATTAGTATTAGTAGCAGTAGTAGTAGCAGGTCAGTAGCAGTAGTAGAATCCAGACATTGATCAGTTTGTATTTGAGGCGTTGGCCCAGAGTTCAGGCTCAGCAGAAGGTGATGACTCTACAGAATAAAATCACTTTTACACCATGAATTTCTGAATCTATGACA
>OMLM01013052.1:15460-28445 GCA_900302695.1 Helostoma temminkii
TACTGAATTTAAAAAATAAATTAAATAACGCTCCGCCTGTTTCTCTCACTCGCTCTGCGGCTGTTTAATGTTCAGTTGAGACTGTTTAATCAAATTCTCAGTAATGAATCAAAAATATTTTCATTTTGCCAGAAAAAATTATGATTTAATTGTTAAGGATTTGATTTTTGGTGCAAACTAATTGACAAAGTGACTAATCTTTACTGGATATTAACCTGTGAGTAGCGTGGTGGCCTCTAATGACTTTTACCTTTTACTTAACTTTTTTTATCTAGAAAGACAAATGACGGCATCGTCAGATAATTTGGTTTAATTGTGAGGCTTGATGAGAAACTGATCAGTTTCATCTCCTGCTCCGAGCTCAGCACCTGAAATCCGTGGAACTTAGTCCTGTTCGTGTAAAACTTGCTGCAGACTCTGTATCAACCAGCTCTTCAGTTCTTTAATATTAAATCGGTATCGGCTGACGTCTCCGGGGATATGAGAACTTTCTTTTCACGAGTCTGCTCAGGAGATCAGAGCAGATTTCCTCAACTCAAAACAACCAACAATAAAACCCACGTTGACTTTGTGTATCGGCCAGTTCCCAGTACGATCTCGATTGGACTAGATGACCTGCCGTGTGGGCGTCAGTGAAGACATCAGCCCTGATGTTACTTTCCTGACTTGATAAAATTTTAATATGAAATAGTTGTTGACTGGCAGGAACTGGGAACAGCATTTATAATAAATGGAATAAAACGTCCCTGTGAACATTTAGTGTAAACACCAAAACGAACCGCTTGGTCTCTTTATCAGCAGCAGGAAGTCGTGTGCGTGAAATAACGAGCGTCGAGTCCTGTACAGGTGTGAGGTAGCGAATGGATCGAGTCGTGATCCAATACCTGATGTAGGTTTTCAGAAGTAATTAGATGGATTCATCTCCACAACAGACGGCGACGGAGAAACTGAAGGTGACAGAAATGGACACAGATCAAATAGGCTAAAATATAAGGTTTCTAATGGTTCTGACGGTTCTGACGGTTCTAATGGTTCTGATGGTTTTAATGGTGATGGTTCCATGTTTAACTTGTCTGGTATGAAGCAGTTTCACTAACAGTTTCTCTGTTTCCAGGTTCATGGCCACTAACGACCTGATGACAGAGCTGCAGAAAGATTCAATCAAACTGGACGACGACAGCGAGAGGAAGGTCAGTTCACACTGGTTTATACTGGTTTATTCAGTTTCATACTGGTGAATTAGTTACCTGTGTGGAGCAGGGACACTTCTACAGGGACCTGTTTTATGGCTGTAAGGCTGGAGACATACTTGCTGTTAGCATCGCAGACGCGTTCCCAGCATGTATTTAGTGTATTTCCAGTAAAAATTCTTACAAGCTTGATATATAAGGAAACATTGTGAAGGTTGGTGGCGTCACAGAGCACAACGACTTCCTGCTGCAGCGTATTTCCAGTATACGTCCTTTAACACTGTACTTCTGTAACTACTGTGTTTTGCTGTACGGTTGAAACTACTGAACTATTGATTGTAACTTTAAGACAGTGGACCACTTAACCTGCGTGTCGTTACCGTTGTAATTAACACACGAGACGAGTCAGTAAACGTGAGAATGTGCTTCCTTTGCCAAACACCAGTCTTCCTCTTCAGCCAGTGACCATTACTGGTCTGCTGCCAGTTTAAACCTTCCAGACTGACAATAGCAAGTACAGTATGTGAACAGTGACGCTAATGACGAGGTCACACCGACCTGTGTACGCCGCTAGCCTACGTGTTTTGTTTTTTTTTCCAAGCTGATGTGGTCAGTTTAGTTCACGGTTTATTTTTGGACTGATTGATTGATTGACAGGTGGTGAGGATGATTCTCAAACTGCTGGAAGATAAGAACGGAGAAGTTCAGAACCTGGCTGTCAAATGGTAAACACACACACACATACACACACATACACACACACACCAGTGCTTGTTTGTCATTATTGTCCTTTTCTAACAGACAGTCAATCCGAATCCTGTCCAGCCTTTTCTGTTTTTAAGCTCCTTATTTGTTTTAGTTTTGGTGATTTGAGCGTCTTTAAGATCCTGTTTTAACTACGGGTGCGTTTGTTTCGTCAGCCTGGGGCCTCTGGTCAGTAAGGTCAAGGAGTACCAGGTGGAGACGATCGTGGACACTCTGTGCACCAACATGCTGTCGGACAAGGAGCAGCTCAGAGACATCTCGTCCATCGGACTCAAAACTGTGATTGGAGAGTTACCGCCCGCCTCCAGTGGTAAAAATACTTCAAATACTTCAGCTGCCACACACATTTACACTCCTCAAATGGTACGAATAGTGCCCTGTACTACTGCATGTATCCAGTGATAAATGCAGTAGTGCAGTCAGTACTACAAATACTACAGCTGTCACCACAAATCGACAGTTGTTGTTCATATAGTAAAAATACTACAAGTACTTTAAGTACACACAACTGCCACTTTCCTCTGTGATAAATACAGTAGCACAACTTTACAAAAAAAATAGGGCGACAAGGAAAAATACTAGAAGTGTGAATGTAATATAATGTAGTACAAGCAGTAATGGAAGAGCTTCAGCTATGACCACAAATAGTACTAGTGATGGTAAAAATACTACTGATGTACTGCTGTCACGTGTAGACATACCTCCTCATACTACAGCCTGTGTCCAACAGTGTATTTAAACTTAAATTGATAGTAATACTCTTGAATTTATACCAGACTCTAGTATGTCCTACATTTTTGTTACTGCTGATACTACAACTTTTACTACTGTCAGTCCTGCTTTTAGCAAGTAAAACTTTTGCTTCTGTTACTGTAGTATTCTAATAATGATTGTTTTCACAGGTAAATACACAGGTATTTTGTACTGCAGATACTTTTCCATCTTTCAGTGGTAAATACTACTGTAATTACTGCTAGTAGATACTTGTACAGCGTGTAGTGGTAACTGTACTGTACGTCCCCTGCCTCTGTCTGTCTCTCAGGCTCTGCTTTAGCTGCCAGTGTTTGTAAGAAGATAACGGGTCGTCTGACGAGCGCCATCGCCAAACAGGAAGACGTCTCCGTGCAGCTGGAGGCGCTCGACATCATGGCCGACATGCTCTGCAGGTACAGCACCTGTCGCTGGAGGACGCAAGTACAAATACATGTTGTCCTGTGTGGCAGCAACGTGTGTGCGTCTGTTTATATCATGTGCACAGTGTTCATCTGCTGTTTGTCAACAATAATAGAGTAAAGACATTAAAACGCAAATTAAAGACCGAAGTGGGAAAAGGAGACAAACTGTGCAACAATCAGAAATGTATTCTGAATGTTCCCACAGTAAATAATGAACCTAGTATTCCTGCACACCTCTACTATCAAATCGAGTATTTCTACTACAGTAAACCTGCTTCCCTGTGACTTTGCAGGCAGGGAGGTCTGCTGGTGAACTTCCATCCCTCCATCCTCAGCTGTCTGCTCCCTCAGCTCACCTCCCCCAGACTGGCTGTCAGAAAGGTACGTCTCACCTTCACTCTGTCGCACCAGGAGCCATAATGTCAGCAGATTAAGCTGAGATAGGGACAGAGTGAGCGCTCACACTCCCACCAGCCTGGTGGATCCTAAAGTCAAGACAGAAAAATAATCTGGTGACATTATTCCAAGCTGCGGTTTGTCGAAAGTGAAATACATGCAAATTATTTCCTTTTTTTGGCGTCAGTGTGCGGCTCAGTGTGTGCTCCTTTCTGCTCATACGATCTGGATACTGACGCCATTTATTCATCATTATTTAATCCTGATCTCTTAATATTGTGTGTTTAAGCTGCTTCCTGCTTAATCTGACACTGTTATTCAGGAGTTTCTTCAGACGCACCGGAGGTGCTGGTTGCTAAGGTTTCTGGTGTTAAACTATTAAAATGATATGGTTAAATTCATAACTGGGAGAATGTGAAGGGATCCTGTAAAGTGAAGATGTCTCACTCTGCTGGCTGTTCTGGATCGGGCTCAGTACTGATGGAGGCTCATCAGTCGTTAGTGTTTTCACTGTGATAACGTCGCTGTTCCAGAGGACCATCATGGCTCTGGGCCACCTGGTGATGTCCTGTGGAAATCTGGTGTTCATCGATCTGATCGAGCACCTCCTGACCGAGCTGGGCCGGAACGACAACATGTCGACAACCAGAACCTACATCCAGTGCACGGCCGCCATCAGCCGACAGGCCGGACACAGGATTGGTGAGACAGGACAGCAAACGCTAACCCTAACCACAAACGACAAGCCGAGCTCATACTAAGCTGCTCCTCTAACCTTCTGTCTGCAGGAGAGTATCTGGAGAAGATCATCCCTCTGGTGGTGAAGTTTTGTAACGTTGACGATGACGAGCTGAGAGAGTACTGCATCCAGGCCTTCGAGTCCTTCGTCAGGAGGTGAAGCGCAGACTAACACTCAAATCATCTGTTCCAGATGTAGCAGCAGATTTCTAATCGTTGATTTGCTGTCGCAGGTGTCCTAAAGAAGTTTATCCCCACGTCCCCACCGTCATCTCCATCTGCCTGCGCTACCTGACCTACGACCCCAACTACAACTTTGACGATGAAGACGAGGACGACAATGCAATGGACGCTGAGCAGAACGATGAAGACTACCAAGGTGCCGACATTTAATCCAGTATTAGTGAGACAGCTGAAAGTAACCAGCCCATGGATTGTAACGAAACGTTAGACTGAGCAGATGGATGCTGTTTACTTTAAAACTCAAATGTACTCTGATTACTGTTGGATTATTGTTGAACTGTTTCACTGATGACAACACGACTTTCTCTTGCTCCAGGCAGCGACGATGAATACAGCGACGACGACGACATGAGCTGGAAAGTTCGACGGGCGGCGGCAAAGTGTCTGGACGCTGTTGTTTCCACTCGCCACGAGATGCTGCCAGAGTTTTATCGCTCCGTCTCTCCTGCGCTCGTCTGTCGCTTCAAGGTATCTGTCCACCACCTCCTTCCTGTTGGTTTTCCTCCTTCTTCACAACAAATTTTTATTTCTGCTTATCTCAGCCCGAAAACATGACTAATCTGCACCGAGCGTTCACTCCAGGTCGAGTGACATCTACCTGTTGATGAAACCTACGTGTTTAGAAAGATGTGCACATCAAGGATTATGTTTTCAGATAGGACCCAGTTTCCGCTGGGCAACTAAAAAACTACAGGAAGTGATTAGCAGGTAGTAGCAGTGGCTGGTTTATTTTAGTAGCCGTATCATGTATTTATCTGTAAATCAGTGACAAACAGGAGCAGGAGACGAGCTGCAGTAAGAAAGAGGGTGTGGGTCCAAGCAATCCTCAAACAACGGCAGGAATTTAGGCCCATTCAGGAGCTGTACCCCGACCAGTACCAGACAGGTGAACCTCGGGCTGAGTCAGGGCCAAGTTAACAACTTGTTGAGGAGATAGAGACTTTTCTGCAGACCTGTCTGTAGCTGAGGTGAAGTCACAGAGTCCCAAGCCGAACGTTTCCTAACTTCAGTGTAACTCGCTAGAACGGCAGACAGAGCTCTCGCTGCTCTCAGCTCAGTGGAACGTTGATGCAGTCCTGCCCCATGAAAAAAGGTTTTATTTATTTTTTTTTTGTGCTGGGTCCATCACGTCCTGTCTGCAAACACCATAATTCTTTTATGAGGAGACAAGACTGTCACTTGTTCACCACAGCCTCTTATTTCCACTCTTCCTCTGTTAATATAGACTCATCACAGGATAAAACTTGGACAAGGACAAAATAAAAGACATGATATCACACATCACAGGAATTAAAGCGGTTGTGACAAAAGTTAAGGTCGTATTTCAATAAAACACCTTTACACAGGTGATAAACACAGTGTAGCTACTTAAGGCCCAGCACAAAGCAGAATAAAGCTTGATTTGTTCTTCTGTGTCAAAGCACAACAAAACCTAATGTGTTAAATCTGCACCTGTGTGTCTTCAGGAGAGGGAGGAGAACGTGAAGGCTGATGTTTTCCACGCTTACCTGTCGCTGCTGAAACAGACCAGACCAGCTCAGAGCTGGTTGGCCGATCCGGACGCCATGGAGCAGGGGGAGACGCCGCTAACGATGCTGCAGAGCCAGGTAACGTCGTAACGGAGGACGTAGTAGAGCTGAAAAATAAAGTGCAACTGCAACAGTGTGAGATTCTGATTAAAAACCAAAACTGGGTATTTTCTGGGGTTTATTTTAGATTTTCATTGCACCAGCTCACTCTCTGCTAGTTGGTAGCAGGGGTTAACCAAGTCACAGAAAATAACACACCGACAACAGCACGTTTGTTCTGTCACAGCTGATCACAGCTGATCACAGCTGAGGATCAGGATGAGCTGAGGAAGGTCCTTTAATCGATAGATCACAGAAAGCATTTTAACAAAGAGGAGACTGAATCATCACATGATCGCAGTGTCTGGTTATAAAACGCATGTTGCGAAATTATTGCAAAGGTTGATGGAAAAAACAAATGACTGTGATATGTCGTTGTACTCGTGTTATAATAAAACTATGATGTGTCGGTCGGCACTAATAGGAAGAAGATTTGGTTAAACACAGATTTGAGGCCAGTTTGATTGTGGTTGAACTGTAAAAGCTTCATTTAAAGACGACACAGTTAATGGAGAAACCGAACAGCGTATGAATTTAATGAAACCACTGTTCATGCAGCAGGCGGCGCTGTCGAGTGGCAGCTGTGTGTTTTCAGTGTCAGGAAACCCTCAGCATCCTGCAGCGCCGACCACAGACAACAGGAAGTTGATTTGGTGGTCGGTCTCTCTCTCTTTCTGTCTGTGTGTTGTTAATGTCTCTCGACCCTCTGCAGGTTCCCATGATAGTGAAAGCTCTGCACAAGCAGCTGAAGGAGAAAAGTGTCAAAACTCGTCAGTGTTGTTTCAACATGTTAACTGAACTGGTGAACGTCCTCCCAGGAGCCCTGACTCAGCACATCCCAGTACTAATACCAGGTAATACTACTACTACTACTACTACTACTATTACTGTAGTAGTAAAGTATCACAGAAGCTGCAGTGTTGCAGCAGCCACTTCACATAATCATAACACAGCGTGTTAAATAATAAACTAAATATATGCAAAAGCTAATTATGACAATATGTGTAAATGCATATTTAAAATGTATTTTTGTGTGTAAAATAAGCCGATGATGGAATTTAAACAAAAGCAGCAACTTGCACAATATTTAATTTGCAATTTTCTTGCAGTACTGTGATAAATGGCCAAACATGTGATTATTAATACAATTAGCAGGTCAGGTGTATTTTATAAACATGTTTTATTTATAGATTTTACATTATATCACATGATCACAGAGTTTATGTATGTTTTCTATAGTAGAAAAAAGTAACCTGCATGTTAAAGAAAAAAAAGCAAGATGGAAGAAAATGTTTTCACATGGAAAAAATACAAAGAAAGAATAAAATGTTTTATTTTTCCTGCTGTTCTTAGGACGTAAACACGGGAGAAATGGGATCAGCCTTAGAAACGGATCAGTGTTAAAAGTTTTTATCTTAGTTACCATAATAAGAACCAATTATGACAATAAAATCATTAAATAAAGACAGAAGCAGAAAGTTACTGATCCCTTTCATTAATGATGCACACATTTTATTAAACTGTAATAATGATAATAAGGTTTTTTTCATGTAGTCTCTGATTGACTCTCTGGCATTAAGTTTT
This sequence comes from Helostoma temminkii, assembly GCA_900302695.1. Taxonomy (NCBI): domain Eukaryota; kingdom Metazoa; phylum Chordata; class Actinopteri; order Anabantiformes; family Helostomatidae; genus Helostoma; species Helostoma temminkii. Next base: position 23,180 of record OMLM01013052.1, read on the forward strand.
TTTAATCTTTTCATACAAACATTCTCGTAGTAAAATTATTAACAGATTAATTTGATATTTTATTGTCCATCTTTAAGAAGTTGTCCTTGTTCTTCAGGCATCATCTTCTCCCTGAACGACAAGTCGAGCAGCTCCAACCTGAAGATAGACGCCTTGGCGTGCCTCCACGTCATCATGGTCACTCACCCCGCTCACGCCTTCCACGCCCACGTCCCCGCCCTCGTCCCACCCGTGGTGGCGTGCGTAGGAGACCCCTTTTACAAGATCACCTCCGAGGCTCTGCTCGTCACTCAGCAGCTTGTCAAGGTGGGAGTCGAACCTGTAACCTCCTTAAACCCTTCTGTTAATGTTTCTCATCGCTTACGATGCTACCGTGTTTGTTCCAGGTGATCCGGCCTCTGGACAACCAATCAGAAGGCTCAGACAGCTTTGACCCTTCCCCGTACATCAACGACCTGTTCACTTGTACGATCAAGCGCTTGAAAGCTGCCGACATCGATCAGGAGGTGAAAGAGCGAGCCATCTCCTGCATGGGACAGATCATCTGCAACCTAGGTACCAGTTCGATCCTTATGAAGCTGCTTCCGTCTCCGTCACAGCGAACTCACCTTTTTCTTCCTGTTTGGGTTTGTAGGTGACCGTCTGCCTGTCGAACTGCCTGGAACACTGTTGATCTTCTTAGAACGCCTCAAGAACGAGATCACAAGACTGACGACCGTGAAAGGTAACAAAAAATACACCTGAGGGACGTGAGCGCAGAGCAGCGCTGTCTTTTTATTTTATCTGTAGCTTTTATTTTCATGTCTGCTGTCCTACATCCTCTGGACGGGACACTGCAGGTTTAAATTAGTGTCACCTGATGTCATCAGTGAAAATACGTGTAAACCTCATAACTTACCTCGATTAGAAAGTATAAGTGGTTGGTGTCTTTATCAGGCAGCAGTTACCACAGCTGAAGACTGGGGTCAGTGCACTGTGGTTTTATTGGGTGTGTTACTAAATGTTCTCACATCTCTTTTCTTTTTCCATGGAAGCAGATTAAACAGTTAATTATTTAGCAGGTTATTTTTTCTCTGATCACCTCGCCGTGTCCTCCTCCTCTTTCTCGTTGCAGCTCTGACGATGATCGCCGGCTCTCCGTTGAAAATCGATCTGAGGCCGGTTCTCCCAGACGCTGTTCCCATCCTCGCCTCCTTCCTTCGGAAGAACCAGCGAGCTCTGAAGCTCTGCACGTTGGCTGCTCTGGACATCCTGCTCAGAAACTACAGGTAACACACCTGTAAATCCACATGCAGCCGTCAGCTCCGCCTTCTCCTTCTCCCCAGTCTCACTGTGAAGGTGTTTTTGTTCCAGCTCTGCGGTGACCCCGGTCATGGTGGATGCCGTCCTGGCCGAGCTGCCTCCTCTCATATCGGAGACAGACATGCACGTGTCCCAGATGGCGCTGAGCTTCCTGTCCACGCTGGCTGTGACTCACCCGTCCTCGCTGGGTCAGCTGAGCGGGGGAAACATCATGCAGCAGCTCATCGCGCTGGTTCGATCCCCGCTGCTGCAGGGAGGTGCGCTAGCCGCCATGCTGGACTTCTACCAGGTAGATGAACACTGAGTTTATCAGATTTATGACTGGTCTCACACGTCCACATAGTTTCTAGGTGTCATTATTAATCAATCGCATCTCTGGTAGCACGAATATTTACAAATACTGTTTTTTTTTCTTTAGAGAATAAAAAGGGTCAAAAAAGGTTCTGTTAAAATACTAGCAAATCTTCAGTCTTGTCAGTTTGATTAGTCTAATTCCTGGTGAACTGACACATTCACAGCAGGAAGTGCAGGGTTTGCAAAGTATCTAAACAGAGACGTTGGTGGTTTAGAAAGACCCAGACTGACACAGCAAACTCGCTGCTAAGTGAGACATTAATATTTGACTGTGTCCGTTCAGGCTCTGGTGTCCACAGACACTGCTGGACTGGGTTACATGGACCTTCTGAGGATGCTGACCGGTCCAGTTTACTCCCAGAGTACCGCTCTGCCTCACAAACAGGCCTACTGCTCCATCGCCAAGTGTGTCGCCGCTCTGACCAGAGCCTGTCCCACCGAGGGACCTGCTGTGGTCGGGCAGTTCATCCAGGTACACTCACCTGCCTGTGTGACGCTGCGCAGGTTTATTCCCTCTGAATTATTGCGAAGCAGAAATTTCAAAGTGCTACACATACTTCATTACACATTACAACAAGCTCAGCAGGTCAGGTACAGTTTATCACCTAACACTGTGTAAGTGCGAGGTGTTATTTTGACAGGATGTGAAGAACAGCCGCTCCACTGACTCCATCAGGCTGCTGGCTCTGCTCTCATTGGGTGAAGTGGGACACCACGTGGACCTCAGCAGCCAACCAGAGCTCAAGACAGTCATCCTGGACGCTTTCTCTTCCTCCAGCGAGGAGGTAATTAACCCTCTTATTAATTCTTAAAAAAACATGAATCTAGAATCTAGTATGAAAATAAACTGTAAAGAGATGCAGTAGGTGATAAAGTTCATTTCCTTCTGTTTTAATGTGGATTTTACAGTGTCCCATCTTTTTTGGGTTTGAGGTTGTAACATGTTTGGTTCCAAATTTAGTGTTTTGCTTTTATATGTGCTTGTATATCTACTCAATTTAATTATCCATGTGTCAGTACAGTGTCTATTAGCCTGACTCTAACCCTGATGTGTCTCAGGTGAAGTCAGCGGCCTCCTATGCGTTGGGCAGTATTGCAGTGGGGAATCTTCCAGAGTATTTGCCGTTCGTCCTGCAGGAAATCTCCTCCTCTAAGAGACAGTATTTGCTGCTGCACTCGCTCAAGGAGATCATCAGTAAGAACCACAGCTCAAAGCGTGTTAGTCCGTGCATCTTTGTGGTGGGTTTGATGTTAACCTGCGTGTCTGTGTCGAGGTTCGGCCTCCGTGTCGGGTCTGAAGCCGTACGTGGAGTCCGTTTGGTCTCTGCTGCTCAAACACTGCGAGTGTCAGGAGGAAGGAACCAGGAACGTGGTGGCCGAGTGTCTGGGGAAACTGACGCTGATTGACCCCGAGACCCTGCTGCCCCGCCTCAAAGGCTACCTGCTGTCAGGTAATCAATACCCGATAAGCCCCGCCTCAAAGGCTACCTGCTGTCAGGTAATCAATAACCGATAAGCCCCGCCTCAGAATTAAGTGAATGTATAATTAATGTAAAATCAAACAGACTGTGGTCTTCCTGTCACCATCACCTCCTCATAGCCAATCACATCCTTCTCCATAACCAGTGCGTGTGATTGGTTGACAGGTTAGAATATGTCAATATAATAATATTATATATTGATTGATTTTCTGTCTCCTCAGGTTCATCCTACGCCCGGAGCTCTGTGGTCACAGCGGTGAAGTTCACCATCTCTGATCAGCCACAGCCCATCGACCCTCTGCTGAAGAACTGCATAGGTAACACACACACACACACACACACACACACACACACACACACACACACACACCTGCTTCCAGTTTGGACTGACTGAGATGCAGCAGCAGCAGCTAAATTTAGCTTAGCATGAAGACACTGCTAGCTTCGCTCAGACCTGAGAAATCCACCTGAAGCTCAGTAATTAACATGTTTGTGTAAAAACAAATGCGTTAATACGGTGCTCTGTGAATCAGCCCTGTGGAGCTGTGCAGCCGGAGGAACGATCACAGCGCCGCAGGTTCTGAACGCAAAGGGAGGATTCGCTTTTACATCACAAAACATGTTCAAACGTTCACAAGACCAGCTCTGAAAGTGGTTTGAGTGATCATTTATCTTCTGATTGTCAAGTTTAACTGGGATCAGCTGTGTTTAGTGACATTTCTGTGGCTTGGATCAGTTTAAAACTGAGTAAAAAATGTCTGAGTCTTTGATTAAAAAGCTGAAGGTGTATGTGCATACAGAGTTTTAAAAACTGATCCTGTCATTCTTTTATCCTGCGGTTTCTCCAGTGAAACAGTACAGATGCGTCTGAACGCGCAGTTCGACCTGCTTTTACTCAGACTTCATTACCTTTACATGGAATCAGTGTAGCAGCATCCTCCTGCTCTCCTTCCCTTGCGCTAAGCTAAGCTAACTCACTGCCGGCTGCACCTCACTTTGTCTGTCCTCTCGCTGACTGATGTGTTTTCAGGTGATTTCCTGAAGACGCTGGAGGACCCGGACCTGAACGTGCGTCGCGTTGCCCTGGTCACGTTCAACTCCGCGGCCCACAATAAGCCCAGTCTGATCCGAGAGCTGCTGGACTCCGTTTTGCCACAACTTTACAACGAGACCAAAGTGAGGAAGGAGCTGATCCGAGAGGTGAGAACGCCTGAACCGCACCGGTACGCACCAGTAGCTGCACTGGGGAGGGGTGTTTGACTGTTGTCTGTGTGCAGGTGGAGATGGGTCCGTTCAAACACACGGTGGACGACGGTTTGGACTTGAGGAAGGCTGCGTTCGAGTGCATGTACACTCTGCTGGACAGCTGCCTGGACCGAATCGACATTTTCACCTTCCTCAACCACGTGGAGGACGGTCTGAAGGACCACTACGACATCAAGGTCCGATCGCACTCTGTGGGAATATTACAGTAGAATCACTGCAATTACTACCATGTTACTACTACTATTGTGTACTCAGGTGGATTGTTGTGGTTTTAGATGCTGACGTTCCTGATGCTGGCCAGATTGTCGTCTCTGTGTCCTAGTGCTGTTCTGCAGAGACTGGACAGGCTGGTGGAGCCGCTGAGAGCCACCTGCACCACCAAGGTACACTAACTTCAGATACCGGTCACTGGGCAGGAGATGAACCAGAACCAGCTTCTTCCCGGCCGGTCCCCCTCAGCCTAAAACTTCTCCCTCCGTCTCCGCAGGTGAAGGCGAACTCGGTGAAGCAGGAGTTCGAGAAGCAGGATGAGCTGAAGCGGTCGGCGATGCGCGCCGTCGTCGCTCTGCTGACCATCCCCGAGGCCGAGAAGTCCCCGCTGATGTCAGAGTTCCAGTCCCAGATCACCTCCAATCAGGAGCTGGCGGCCATCTTCGACTCCATCCAGAGGGACTCCAGCTCTGCCAACATGGAGTCCATGGACACCAGTTAAAAACGTGGACTGAACAAGACCCCATGAAAACACGGCACCACCCCTGCTGCTGGAGCGCTAACCCTGCAGCATGTTTCCATGACAACAGGACACACACACACACACACACACACACACACACACACACACACACACACTTATAGACACACAC
>OMLM01013055.1:0-15041 GCA_900302695.1 Helostoma temminkii
TTCTTACTCTAGTATCTACTAATTTAAATATTGATCAATAGTTACCTAAAGAGGATGAGGGTAATTTTGACCAAGATCCTACAAACTTTCACACTGTTGATCTTTTATACTTTTCTTCAATAAACAGGAGAAAGTCTCACCTACACCATAGGCATTTGTTTAATTCTAGTAAAGGTCATGCTGAGGGACAGGTGTCTCAGTTCATGTCTTTAAAACAACAGGATCAAATGTATGTCCCTGTTAAAATCAGATGTCATGGAGATGTGTGACAAAACTGGGTATAAAGGAAAAGCTGCACCACAAATGCACAGCAATTGATGTCATAAACATATAAATATCTGAACTAAAATAACGGGTCAGTTTGTGAAAATAGGTTTCATCCCAGTTACTCAGCAGAGACACAGACAGGCCTTCTCTGCCTTGTTTAATGGACATGGGCAGAGGGGCCATCAAAACTATGAGCAGAGTACATCTCTCAGCAGGTAGACTCCTGAAATAGCAACCTTGATCCTAATGGTGCACAGCACCGCCCCTGGCTTCTGACGAATCCATCCTGAGAGCCCCCCCTTTCCTGGAACAAGCAGTTCTCCTGAGGCATGCATGCACATAGACAGACAGACACACACATGCAGTGATGGACAGAAAAACACACACATATCTCTATGCACCCATCGGCTGTGATTAACCCATTTCCTCTCTTTTTTTTCCATCACTTGTTTTACTCCTTTCTGCAGACAGACGCCATAAAGCCAGGCTGCGGGTTGGCACCATGGCTCCCCCGAGGCATCTCACTTTACAAAGTTTCACATTTCTGGTGGTCAATTTAGTTGAGAAGGAAAATAAAAGTCAAACATGAAATGAGAGTCCCTGGAGGTGCCTGTTGGGAGGGGATAGCTAGAGATGGACCAATCTTTCGGTGCAACACTGAGGAGACTGACATTGCTGAATGGAGTGCAGGGACAGAGGTGACACTACAGTTCGTATTTCAATTGATACATCAGACAAGATTAGTAAGAAGTATATAAGATTTAAATGGATCAATTACAACATGCATATCTGTTTAAGGTCACTTACAACTCATACTATATGCATACTATGCATTTAGTTGTTTTACTATTTCAACACGTTTTTAAAAATCAAATATTTAGCTGTTATATGACTTAAATATTTAGTTTGTGGATGCAAATTTTCATTATGGAGCAGATTTGTATGGGAAAACTTGATCATAAATGCATGATTTGTCATAAAAATACTCTGTGTCTCATACTGTCTATAGAACACTGAGTATATTTCCAACCTTGTTCTGGTTTTTACGCTAAATGCCCTTTCTGATACTGTTTATATATATACACATACATATATGTATAAAACTGTTTGCCTACACAGAAAAATGGCCCATTCACATTACGTTAACCTGTGTGCATTATCGGCCTAACCTCCCACACCCGGGAAAAGTAATTGCGTTGCCATGGAAACAGGAGAGAGAGACTAAATTTTGAGCTGCGAGGATCCATCCCATTTCGTCAGATGAGGCTGCTGTTGCTGCCACGTGGTACAAGATGAATGTTGAAGTCATAAATTAACCCAATCTCCTCTTTGAAAATCCAACACATCCTTTTCACGAATCGTCGACAGTGTGTTCACAACTGACACAAAAGGGTTTCTGTCCCAGTGCACCAACCACAGCCAAAAAAAGAAACCAAAAAGATCACACTCACACAGAAAATGGACAAGTACTCAGGACTACAAGGTGGTGTAATTGCTTTTAAGTGTGATTAATTATTCAGAGTAAAACATTTCAGCGCCGAGACAATCGAGCTGGGACCAAAACAGAGAAGAATGTGAAAGCAAAGCTAAAATTACACCAAAACAGGAGAGCTACTGAAGGTCAGTAAGAAAGCAATGTCAGTCACTGAGGCTGAAAATGACAATTAAATCTCTAGTAAGGCCACTACATGTTACCTTGACTACATTATCCTAAATTAAGTGGCACAAGCACCTTGATTGTTATCCCACAGCAAAGCAGCACACTATAGTGTGTGCTGCTATAGTATGTGCCACAGAGAGAACACTATCAGGTCAGCTGGTCTGATCGGATCAATATCATTATTTCTGCTGCTCTGTTAAATAAACATCACAGGGCGAGTTCGGTGCCTAATGTTATTTATTCCGTATTGACAGTTACCTACGCGATGGTGAGCAAAAATGAGGATTCATTTACTGTAAGCAACCACGTAAACAAAGAGCAAGAACAGGTCATCTTTAACCAGCTGTAGCACTTTGTCAATATTGTAGAGCCATTGTTGCCTTGCGAGAAAAAAAAACACCAATACTGCTATGTTCCTTCAATCAATCGTCACATGAGTCACTCTTTTAATTTTTCATCCTTCCATCACCTCTTGTTGTTCCCCTTTTTCCCGTTCTTGTCCTATCTGATGATGCCCTCTAGTTATTCCTCCCTGCCTCCTCTCTGCCTTCCTCCACGCTACTCTTCTTCTGTCCCTGTATGAGAAGTGCTGACCTGCAGACTTCCTAATGTGACCAATCAATAGCACAAAGAGGACAGCACTGCTGGACATGCTAATATGACAATATACATCCTGCGATGTGTGCTACTGGGTATCCCCTCAACTACTTCTTCAAAAATCAACATGTACACGGGCCTACACTCCTACAAACCAAGGGTTTGAATGATATGTTTAATTTCATTTAATTTCAACTGCTCTAATTGCTCTGTATCAAACAAGGACTTCTCTCTTTCAGGCTGCTGCCATGGATGTCACAGATCATTGCTTCGTCTATCTATAGTACCACCATTGATCCTGCCTGCCCTTCCTGCCTGACATTACTGATGCATAGTGCCGCGGGATGAGCTAGGGGAGCAGAGAGCATGTCATTATGCAGAGGGACCCATGTCTTTAAACAGCTAATGAATCACTCCGATCAAAATCAAAGCCGTAGGGAACCTGAAAGCTTCAGCCTATAGATTTGCTGCTGGTTAATGGTGAAAGCAATTAACGAGAGGCTTGAGCAGCTTTCCCGAGGGGCACGAACAAACCTACCTCTCATGCTATGAGCTAAAAAAGTGACACAGTGACATGTGTACAGTACACAGAGGAGTATCTGTAAGACTACAGCTGAGGACTTCCTCTGTTTAGTATGATTTTTTAATATTTTACATATCCCCCCTCTTCACAGTACATTATTAGTATGTCTTACAAGTGTAGCATATTGCTATGATTCATCATGGTGAGAAATTATAAATGACTCCATTGAAATTCAGCAGATATATTCACATATGTAACACCCTAATCCTAATCCTCTCACACACACACACACACACACAATCATTGTTGTGCTATATAGCATAATTAATGTAACACTGATGACCTGATGATGTCTTTTTTTCCTTCCTTATTTTTATGATTTTTTTTATTTTGTTGAACTGGGACTGACATGAGTATAAAATTTGACACTGAAAACATACCAATAGTAACATGTATAACATGCCTTTCTTTGGATTTATGTCAGTGATGAACGGATTAGAGTTGCCCCTGAAGACAACTAAAGAAAGAGCAAAGTATAACTCAGAGTTTGCCTGCTGACTTCATGTGCAGCTTCTCCTTTATTTCTTTTTATTGCATCATAAATCTACAAAAGTTATAGCTACGGCCTCACTCTGTGTGTGTGTGTGTGTGTGTGTGTGCATGTACTTGCCTTTATTTAGTGTGGAAAAACTTCATATGTGCTTAGTACAACTATTGCAATGAAATATTCACTGTTCCTGCTAACTCCATGGGGATGTTTGAAGGTTAAAAGTTAGAAGTAGGGTTAGTCATGTAACTGTCGTGGTTAAGGTCATGGTCAAGGGACAGAGAATTCAGTAAGTCAGTGAGTGTATTCTGACTTAAATAAGGAGGAAAACTAACTTTTCTTCAAATGATCCTGTTATCATTATATTATATTAATTTTTATACTTAATAGTATGAAAGTCTTTTCACCCTCCAAAGTAGCCGGTGGACCAATTCAACTTACAAATGCAGCAGCTTATGGCTGATGTCTAGTGTTACATTTCCCACACCAGCGATGAGTGTCATGATTCCAGAAGCTTAGCCCTGCCATGGGTTTAATCATTTCAGACATAACCACTGTTGCTGCTGTATGACTGCATCTAGTCCAGGTACACGTACACAGGTGCGGGCACAGCACAGGCACACATACATAACCACGGACTGTTTCACTTCAGGTAAGGCAAACAACTTGTGGAGCACAATTTTGTCCTGCTGTTCCAACACGGGGTGAACAGAATGAGTTAAAAGGTGTCTATGGTGACTCCTGTCTACCCATGGAAAATATATTAATTTAATCAGAAAACTCTGCACCCTGCTGTCAAACCAGTCTCTCGTCCTTCATATGCTCCATCCGTGTCATAACTTTCACTCCTCCCTCACATCTGTCCCCCTGTTTTGTAAACTCTGTTTTCTATTTTCAGTTACTGTTTATGTGTTGACATAGCACAGAGTACAAGATATAGTACTATATATTACTACACTCTAAAGTCTGGAAGCTGGGTGTAGAAATTGCAGCAGATACGAAAGTTAGAAATCAAATGTTTTTCTGAAAGTTTTTACCACGTTTGGTATTTTACAAGATGATTTTAAAGGACATAAACACAGACAGCTGACAGTAACTTACATTTACACAGATTATTCAATTAAATGTAACTATTTGCTTGAAAATGGCATTACCAATAGAAATGTCAGCACTTACACTACCACTCAAATTATACAGATTTTACTCTGGTTATTTCATTTGGTGTAAAAAGTTTTTTTTTTTATATATACTCAATTCAACTGTAGTCATAAAAACATTGTATCTGCAATTATGGTTAGCCTGTTTTTATGTTTTCATCTGTTAAAGAAAGCATTGTGCTTACAGTATGTTCCTCTTCCTCTTTCATCTGTTTTCACTAGTTTCATCTTCCTTTCATGTGACTGTTGCAGGAAGGTACTGACGGACTGTTTGTGTTCATCAAACCTGAATTTAAATTTAACCATCAATGATGTAAAATCACTACAGTCTGCAGCTAAACGTTTCTTTGCATTTCAAGACATTTCAGTGATAGTTTGAAAGTATTAACCACAGTATTAACATCCATATCAACACTATGTCCACTAATCAGAGCAGCTCATTCTCTCCTCCCTCCGGTTGCAACTGAATGCAGCTTGTATATTTTTTGGCATCTTTTATTTGTCTTATGGTTATTCTAATTTTTGTTTTGTTTGTATGAATTGCCTCCTAAGATATAATGAATTAAACATGTGCTCAAACTGTAGTATTTTGCATAAATGTATTCATTCAAGGCCACTTTATGTTTCTGATCTTACTGATAATATAGAAACATTCCTCTCAAGTGCACCCATGCCCTCTCCCTCATTCATTCACAGAGTGCAGGAGGTTGGAGCTTCTTCTTCAAGCTGCAATATTCGTAAATCAGATGATGAATTCACATATATTAAAGTTGTAAACTCAATAAAACCAAAGCGCATATTTGCAAAAGGCCATTTAATCTATCTCTGTGTGCTTTCATCTCCGTGTGCTTACAGCATGTTCCACTTCACAATGAACAGTGACACACACGAACACATAAACGCACACACCTCTGACATTGCTGTAAAGGATCGATCATTTGCACCACAGTGAAGTACACACTGGCAGCTACTTTGCATTAGAAGACGAACAGAAAAGAAGAGCTATCAGTCTGTATTGAATAAATAATAGCTTTAATCCCAGGTGAATTCACCCAGTTTGACCACAGACTTTTCAGAATCTCTTCTCTACAGCCTTCACAGTGCTTTTTTTATCACGTAAAAATAGCTGCAACAAACACACTCCATTATGAAATAGATCATTTCTATTTTCTATTCACATCTATTATTCATGCTTCAGACTTGGACATTGTGTGATGGCCCACAGCAGGGTAAGAGGAAAAAAGCAAATGTATATGTATCACATGCTCTGATCAGCTGGTACTCTTCTGTTTTAGTCGACATCTTCAATGTTCTTCATGGAAAAGCAGAGCCATAATTCACATCTATGTTTTGACCTCACTATATTGTATAGGATAAAAAATGTATATGCAGAGATTTGTGTAACACTTTCCTTTGGACAAAGGTTAACAACACTGTAAGGAGGTTTACGTCGGATCTCACAGGTTCACTTGAATCTTGAAGACTAACCTTGCTGATGGATGGTCTTTAGAGATAAAACTATGAAGTATCACAACTCTGTCTACATGATGCTTGAAATCATTTCTGTAGTATTTGTATCATCATCAAATCATTGTAAGTGGAACTGCAGATAGAAAACATTAGGCTGGGTAAAGGATCAAACAACTGTTAAAGTTAAAGCAGTGAGATTGAATTTAAAAGAATGATATTAAAATATAAAAGTGCAATGTTGAAAATCACAACAGCTGCGATTATATTCATTATTCCCGCGGACCAGGGTTGGCCACCCTTGATCAACTACAGTGCAGAGCTGTCAGGATAATTTGTCGTCAATAGTATGACTGGCCAACTGTGTAGCTACTATTAATAAATACAACTCTAGATTACTACATTACATTAAATTACTCAAACAATTATAAATATTTCTTGACTAATGTCAAATACTGTCTAACACTAATATAATGTCTAAATGGATGCAGTATTTGCTCTAAAGAGAATTTGACTCCTACAGAGATTGGCTTTATGATAAACAATGAAAGTGGCTTCTATTGTGGAGGTGTGTTGTCATACTTTTGCATGCTGCTTGAAAATCAATGTAAACTGCAGATATTGGCACAGAGCGTTGTTGTGTAGAGTCCCTAGTTTAGCCTCACTTACACTCTTGCTTGAGCAGTAAAGTCACATGTTCTGCTGGCCACTTCTCTTGAGTCTGGATGAAACCTCGGCTATGACACCCTTCCTCCCATAGTACTGTAGGCCAACTTTTCATATGCAGATCACCTAAGAGGCACAGTCAGGGGCTCTTGGTGTGGAGGTCATTCCACGCCCTGGTGTGAGAGGTGTGAGAGCCCAGAACTGGAGCACACAAAATCGCAGTTTGCTGGGGAACGTGTGTGGCAGAAGAGAAAAGTGTGAGCTCAAAATCCTACACTTGCTGCAAGTTCATCACTTTGCCTCATTTTGTGTATCTTTAGTTTACTGTTAAATCATTTGCTGTTACATAGTAATACTAACTACTTAAATCTCACAGTAAACTGCGTGACCTCCAGAATCCTGAGATTACCCCAAGAAGATGCCACGACCCAGAGCAAGGGTGAGAATTAGACTGATGTTAAAGTTATGTTTATTCCTCCTATAAAAGTAAAATAATTTATTTTGTTCTTCTGTTTATTTTGCTACAGAATAACAACACAGCTTAAAGAGTCAGTGAATTCATATTTGATGCGGCTCATAAGTGCGTCTCTAGAGTTGATTAATGTTAATTAGGACCATATTCAGCTAATCATGGAAATGGCTGACTCTCTTTAAATGGTGTAATAATACACCATACCTTTATGATGTAGAGCTTGGTGTAATTTAGTTTGTATCGTCTATTTACAGGTATTGCTCTGCCCTATAGAATTGTGTCATGTTGGGCCTGATGTCTGAGGAGGAAGACACAGTTGAAGATGGAGGGCCGGTCTGGGTAGTAAATCAACCACTTTTCAGAAGCAGAGCTTGTTTTGCTGTGTGATAAGCAGCCTACATACACAGCCAACCACCACAACCTTGTACTGAGTGAACAATTCTCAAAGAGGAAGCCACCATCAATATATCCCTCATATGCTGCAAATTATTTTAATCAATTTTATTCAATTTTATTCCAGTGTCCCATGTTACTGTGGGTAATTTTTAGAAATTATTTTGCCACATCTGTCCGTACGGAAGCAGTATAATTATGTCCTTGTTCACAATGCCTTGTATTTTCAAAAAAAATCTTTTAATTTTGCAACATTTGTTTTCTTTTTAACAGGTGCTTTAATGTCTGTGAAGGTTCTTGGTCGTCCAGGGCATGGTTATCACAAAGCTTCTTATAAGTAGCAACTATTATTTCTTGGTACTTGAAGATGTTTCACCTTCCTTCCATCAGAACTGATGAAGCCATTGTTTGCCTTCATCAGAACTGATGTAGGCTTCTTCAAGAACCAAGAAATAAGTCCAGTTGTTACTTAACAGGTGCTTTAATATGTGTAAAATAATATAAAATTAATCTAAAATATTATAATAAATGATAATATGAATACAGTATGCATGGTCAGATAAAGGAAGAGCAGTGTTACCTGCCATCCGGTCACCCAGTGATCCAGGGTAAACTCAAGCAACCTGCCAATCAAACTCTTTTTAAAATCCATTCTTCTATCCAGTCCTAACATTTGCATTGATATGTAAAGGAAGCAGGACAGTAAACATCTGTGAACTGCAGAAAATTGGTACAGTTTGCCTGAATTAACACATTGGCAAATGTGGCTGTTCATGCAGTGACAGTATACAACACCAGCAAATATGAAGGAAGTCTAGTTGGAGGGAAGGAGACGTTTATTTAAAAGTTTATTATTATTTTATTTATTACTAAAACACAGCAGAGTGGTTTTACAACAGTGGCTATCACGCCAACAACTTTCTTATCTTTGGTTATGACTATCTTAAGTTATTGTAAGCAGTATAAATACTTCACTTTACAAAGTAATCCACCAGGAATGCTTGCTTGCATGTATGTGACCGGCTGACACAGGACGAAAAAAAGAGATGAACCATATTCAACCTTTTCTTCAGACCTCATGCAATAAATGCATGAGGTTGGACTCTGCACTCAGAGCAAATCTCTGAATGATGCAGTAATAAAAATGTCAATCTGGTATTTTTGTTATACAGCCCTATATTTACCCCGGTCCTATATTAGGACAACATATCTCTCCATGAGCGCTACACTTTTTTTTTTCACAGATGACACAACAGAAAAGTCACATATTAGTTTGACTCACCAGCCGCCTGCACATGTCAAGTACAAGCCACTTTGCTTATACTCTCTCTTACTTTAATCATGTCTGTAAAAGTAAAACAACTATTCTGATTTAGGCTAGACGACTCAGTTCCAAGTATTATGCAGAGCGCTCAAGGTTGCTTTAAAAATCCATGAGATATTTTCGCTCTCTCAAAATTAGAAACTGACAGGAAACTTCATGCCAGCGGCCAATCAAACTGACAAACTCAGCCAAGCAGATGTGTGTGTGTTGCATCACTCAGGTTGCCAAGGCTGTGCTGTGTCATCTAAGAGCATGTGCCTGACTGTCACCCCCACCCTGTGATTTCCTCTGTCCACCTTCAACCCTCCTTCACATCAATAATGGATTAACATGTCTGAACTGCAAATGCTGCCTCTCCTTAACATAATCATAACAAGTCCCACTCCTGCTCTGACGACAGACTGGCTGCTGTGCAGGGGAAGAATAATGACTTGATACACAGACACACCAGACAGCTCCCAATTAAGGCCAGCTAAAATACTGAACACCCAACAAGAACACACACACACACACACACGCTGCAGACTGTCAACACGGAGAGGAAGGACGGGGGTGGATGAGGAAACATCACACTGTGAACATTTATTAAAGGAGACATCTACAGAGGGTCAAGACATAAAGAAGGTAGTAGGGGGGAGACATTCAGGAGAACTGTGCAGGAGAGATCTTTATTAGTGCGTCTACCAAAAAACAGCCTTACCAAGCATGCATTAGTAGCACCATGCTTTTACATCATAAACCACTGGTTGCTTTCCCAAAAGCCTAAACACTTACCAACACACACACGCACAAGCAAGTACACATGAGTCGACGGGTGGGGAGAGTACGCCAAACTCAGTTCTCAGTTCGAGGGACAATCCCAGAGTTAGTGAGGCTTTTTAGGTCCAAGCAGCTTACCCAATCATTTATCAGATTAATACTTTCATGAGAATAAACCAGTCATAGAGAGGCATATGGAATGTGTTAATCTGAAAACCAAAGAAATATTGCATAACCAAAGGTCATCCTGTGTGTGTGTGTGTGATGTAGCTTATGAAAATGTTAAACATGAATGAAACTATTTGGATAAAAAATGTGTTGGACTCGTTTGTCATTTGTTCTCCCTTGAAACCACAGTAACTTTAATTCAGTAAATGTAATCACAGATTATATTTAATGCAGGACTATAAAATATTATTGCCGCTAAAGAGAAAGAAAAATGTGTTTCTTGATCATCAAACAATCATTTAGCCATCTTTTATCAAAAAGACAAATATTTACTGGTTTCAGCTTCTCAAAGTTGGGAACACTGTATCATTATGTTTTTGAATACTGAACAGACAAAACAATCGATTAATCAATAAATAATTTAATATGTGGATAAATAATGAAAATATCTGCTAGCTTGTAATGTGTGTGTACATTGAAGTTGCCGTGATCAAGTCATGAGTGACACTTACATTGGAGTCGAGTAGATCGATGCTGTCTAGGCTTTTGCTGCGGTGAATACGGCCTTTGATGCGGCGCAGAGAAGGTTTACCCTGGCTCATGGGCAATGAGAGAGTGGAGGTGGCAGGCATTGCCATAGCACCAGTGCCACCAGTAGCACCTAGAAGCCCATCTGAACACCCGGGAGCACCTGAGGGGGATGTATCTCCATCTGGAGGAGTAACCCTGCAACAAAAGACAAAGAAGCAAACATAACATTAGTAATAACGAAGGCAAAAAACATGAGGACAAGTCCATCAGTAATAGCAAATCTAAAATCTTTATCTTTAATGTTCTCAAACCTAATCACATTACTACAAAACACTGACAATAAAGCACTTGCACTAATCAGTATGTTAACGAGGATAATCTCTCTGTTTTGATTCAGTTGTGCTGCTCATCACTGATGTTTGCACCTGAAAGCCTCTGAAAAACCCACTCATGTACTCATCCTCCAATCAGCAGACACACTCAACTAGCTGCTAAACATACTTAGAGGATCCAGATACATTTATTTCCCCAGGAGTCGGTGCTGTCACATTTCACTTGAGCTTTATGACGTATGGTGCATAAATGTATGCTCTTAGTTCCACAGTAATAGCACAGCAGATATAGTTTCACAGCTTTATGATAGTGCAAACATATCTCACATATCTTTCAATAGTTTATCCTTGAAGGTTTCTGATGTTGTACAGCTTGTGGGTAAAGACATTTGTTGAAACTGCATCCATGAAATACCACACAATTCACAATGACCACTTTTTCTCCAAAGAGCAATCCACATCGCCTGCAGTGCTGACAGGCGCTGCTGCATATTTAAGGGAAAACATAAAGATGCCTGAAGGATTAAAGTGACATAACTTTCCTCTTGCTGTCTTTACTTTTTAAAGGACACCCACTCCTGTTGGCTGTAGTGGCATTCAAGCAAGTGTGAATAATTGGGCTGAATGTCAGCGGGCAGCCTGCAGATGGAGACTAGGTATGGAGCACCCACTCATCTTCTATTATTAAACAACAATGAAGCTGCTTTGTCTCTTACATGCATGGTTGTGAAGGAAGGGGATTTCCAAGGTAATCTGAGGTGAACTGCCAGGGAAAATGTGCAATCCCTCAATCTGTATTTCATTAATAAATTCAAAAAACAAACTAAACTAAAGTTACATGAAAGTTCCCCAAAACAATTCTACACACATGTGGTTTAAGAATTGAGTTGAGTGTCTTTCACAATGTGCTGCAGCCAGCTAAAGTTGAAATATTTGAACTGATTAATCAATTTACAGAAAATTAATCCAATTATGTATTTTGATAATATATTGACACTGTGAGTCTCTTTTCAGCAGTAAACATTAAAAACATTTTTTAAATGTAAGCATTTCATTTTTTTTACATTATTACAAATCAAATACATCCAAGTTTTTAGGGATAGCTGACGAACATACCTGGGCGCTAAGAAACTGTGGGAGACGTTTTTTTACAATTTTCTCACATTTCATAGAAAAAATATGTAATCGGTGTGAAAATGGAAATTCAGTCCATTCATTATCCTAACAACTTTTCCTGTTACAATCACAGGGGTGGCGGAGCGAATCCCATCTACTGCTGGGCGAGAGGCAGGGTACACCCTGGACAGGTCGTCAGTCAACCACAGGGCTGACAGACAGACAACCATTCACACTCATCACATCGTTCACACTCAAATTCACAACTATGGGCAATTTAAAGTCAAGAAGACATCAAGCTGACGGGTGGGTTTGAACCCAGATCCTTCCAGCTGTAAAGCTCCAGTGCTGACAGCTAATTCTACAATGGAGAATATGCAACAAAATAATGTGTAAATACATTCATGTTCTTAACCACTCACGTGTGTGCTAGAGCCTATGCCAGCTGGCATATGGGCGAAAGGCAGGGTTCACCCTGGACAGGTCACCAGTCCATCGCAGGGCCACATATAGACAAACAACCATTCACACCTACAGGCAATTTAGAGTCCACAGTTAACCTAACAGCATGTCTTTGGACTGTGGGAGGAAGCCAGAGTGCCCGGAGAGAACATACAAACTACACACAAAAAGACCCTGGGTAACCCCGGGAATCAAACCCAGGACCTTCTTGCTGTGAGGCGACAGTGCTAACCACTGCACCACCGTGCCGCCCACGTGTAAATACATTCTAAGAAAAACAATAATTAGCTGTATCCCTATAGGCAGCTCAGCTCTGTAATTCTGTCATACATCACAGTATGAATCTGTTTGTCGTACTTGATATGTGTCATAATGACAAGCCATCAGCCAGTTCAGTGACTTGTACTAAAGTATTAGACCGTGTTAAAGTTGATAACACCTGACACTCTTCAGGAAAAACCTGCTTACAGCCTGTTGGTCTCTCTGGTTATGGTAGAGACAACCACATATTTGATGTAGTGAAATACAGTCCAGCCTTATCATAACAAAGATTTTAATTTAGTCACCATAAGTTATACAACTGGAACAGATGAAAACAAAAACTCATCAAAAAGCCAGCTGCTCAGTACTCCCCAATCCCTCTAAACACAGTAAAATTAGAACACTTGTAACACTTGTAAATGGACTGACTTGAATATGGCCTGAAGAACACAAACAGGCACAGGTGCTGGCACTGGGTCCGGCCAAGTCTCTATTTCCACTGACGCATGAATTTGCCGTAATAGATAGAGTGGCCATTGGCAAAATGTTCTCATCATCATTATTTGTGACACTCTTTTAGTCAAAAGGCAATGAAGCAATAACCTATAAAGTATAGGGTACTTCTACTAAGTGACACTGCTATAATACAATAACCAACTACCAGTTTACAACCTGTAGCTCACACATAACATCACACACGAAAACATGGATGATTTGGCTGAAAGGTTTTATACATCAGTGCTTCCATACCATGTGTGTGGTGCTTGGTGTAAGCCACACATTTAATTTTTATTTATTTTAAATTTTAGTCTTGTATTTATTTGCAGTGGATTAGTTTTTCAAACAAACGTTTTGCGGCTTAGATACGAGCTTCCTAAAAAATGTGAAAAGACAAAGTTTGAGTTTTGTTGTATATAGGTGCAGACAAACAGGGTAAACATTATGTTACAAATATACAAAACACAAAAATGAGCAGAAGTATGACTGCTCACTTGCTGTCGGCATATGAATGATTTATCATCAGTGATGCTGCAGGATTTTAGGGAGATATATGGAGCCACGCATGGCAGCGGATTAGACACAGTCTAACTGACTGTGCAAAAAGAAGTTTCACTTTTCACCGCCTTTGGAGAATATGGAGAGACTCACAGACAGCCTGGAGTGCACTCGCAGCGTGTAACCTAAGTGACCCAGTGCGAGCAACAAACAATGCCAGCGTCTTACAGAACAAAAATAAAGAAATAGCAAGAAACATTAGGCACCGACTGTAGTGAGAAGTGAAGTTCATGAATATTGCATGAGATTTCAGCCCAGAATAGAGAATCTCCCTGCTGCCCTGGATTTCCGAGGTCACTGGCAAAGCTTTATAGATTACCTCATCCAAGGATCCCCGGATGTGAAACTGTTACAGGCTAACTGTAGTAAAAATTATTCATTAATACAAAGTATTGGTATAGAATACACAACAGCTACAAATGGGCCTAATACTGTTTCCTCAGCTGTTGTTTTCACCGATAAAAATGAACTCTGACCTGCTGCTTTAGAACAATCATGGAAAAAAAAGTCAGTGAAGTAGAAATAATTAAAATATAGAAACACAAACTTTATGATCACTAAGCAAACTTAGTGACTCTAAACTCTAGGACAACCAGTAAATAGACAACAGCATGACCAAGGTGTGCCCAGCTGTTGCTGATTCATAAAATGATGCTGCCAGGTGCTGCAGCAACTTCTCACTGTCTGAAAGCGTAACATAGCCAAATAATATACAATGTGCTGTGTATGATGAGAGGTGACTAGAGGTTTTAAAAATATCAAACGGAATATATTGTGTTTTCTACTCAAAGCTACAATACACAACATCAGGGAATCAGACAAGCTGTAACACGAGACCTAAATCAAATACTGACGCTGTGTCAAAACCATTTAAAGGTAATATCTGACACTAAGAGGGTCTTAAGGAATGCTGTTATTAAAATACAATCTCCTGCAATTTGACCCAAAGTCTTGCTATTGCCATTGCACAGAGGCTTCTGTGGGAATTCCTATCATCATTCATCATATTAGCTGAAGAACATTTAAGCCACCCCGGCTTGTGTTGTCTGTTTCTGCTGTCACTGTGGTCCATGCAACATTGCAACTTCATCATCAACACCAAAGTCTCTTTTAAATATTGCATTCATATTCATTTGTGGCTTCGCTCAATAAAATAAAAAATATATCAGTCTCCCACAGTTATGGCTAACTATAACATTTAACCACAACATTTTAATTGAAACTATTTTAATACTGCTCCAGTTTAAATACTGCCTCAAATACCTTTTTATTGACAGGAGGTC
>OMLM01013056.1:0-10500 GCA_900302695.1 Helostoma temminkii
GGGTAATATGAGGGAATGAGGTCTGCAGGGGGTTAAAGGGGAAAGGGGGAGGGGGAAGACCCTTCTCTGAGTAGCTTGGGGGTTGGGGCAGAAGGAGGTGGGGGTTGGTGGCACTCAATGGGGCTAAATTCAAAAGATGCAGCAAGTGTCCCAACTACAACTGAAGCAACCTTACACCACAAAGCCAAACAATAGAACATCTGCTGGCAGACAAAGCTGGCAGTTCACTGAGAGCAACAGTGTCTGTATACACTGCTACTCTGTGGAGAAAAAGCCACAACAGTAGCAACAAACTTTAGCATATTTCTGAGATCATAGACACTTGATCAGTTCACTTCCTTTGGCGTGTCTGAGTAGATTGCATCATGTTAGTTTGAAAGCATAAAATTTGAAGTGTTTTGAAATGTAGGGGAAGTTGATTCTATTCGAAAGCACTTGCAAAATGCCAAATTATTGTCAGATAGCACAGTTATCCATATTATATGTGAATGCACACAATATCATATCCTGCTTGCACAAATGTACTTCTCCCAAATTTGACAGATGTTAACAAGCTAGGTGAATAACAGGCTTCAATGCCAATAATAAGTCAGTGCAATGATAATCTTTACCTTACTCTTAAATCTGTTACTGATTTTTGTTTTTGCCCAAAAAATGCAACAATATGTATTGTATCTAATATATAGATCTTCATTATTTTAACTGTTTGTCCAAATACTGTTTTTTATTAATTTACTCCCTTTAAGATGCCTTTTCCTTTTTCTCCCTGTCCTCATTTCCCCTTCAAGTTTGAATGATTTAAGCATCTTTCCAGCCAAATACAGTGAAGAGTATGCAGACAACTAATGCTAACCACCACAGCTGCCACAGGTAAACAGATGTAGGGTCTAAAATAGAAAACTATGAGCTCAGAGATGCCAAAATGCTCCATAGAGCTCGGACGAGCTGAGGCTGTTAGGTGTTGATTTTATGTGGGTTAATCACCACAAGCAACAATTCTGTAGTAAACACTGTTAATATAAAACTATTATCTAAAGCCACTTTAAGCATAAAATTTATTGTTTGTTGACCTTCATTTCTCTTTCTCTGGTAAATCCAACAAAAAGAAGAAGGGAGCTGAAAGGAGGAGTCAGAAAAAGACTCAACACAAACATACAAGGTCAGGTTAGTTCATACTGTAAGACCATAATGTATAGGTTGATTATTTTATTATTGAGAATAAACATCTTCAAAGTAATTTATAGCTAATGCTGTCAATAAATATGGAGTAAGAAGTGCAATACTTTCTTCTGTAAAAGCAACATGGAATAGAAACACTTAAGTACAAGTACCTCAGAATTCTACTTATTGTGCGTATGTAGTTACTTATTTACATACCTCCTTTAGTAGGGGGGGGGCTGCTGCTGGTACTGGGACTGCCAGGGTGAACAGTTGTTACCATCTCTCCCCTCACATTTATCCACTAACAAGAACTGTGGTTGCATCATGGCTGCTAAAACTCGCTGCCAGGCATAATATAGAACTAATGATGATGTTTGTTTCCATATATCCTAACCCAAAATACACATGGCTTGTTTTTAGTCTTTCCTCACAATTACCTCATGTACAGTGTTTACTATTTATGTGTTTATTTACCCATTAACTGTCCATCCTCAGTGTGGTTGTGTCATAAACTTGGGTGAGAGAGTTTAATACAAACCACTGACGCCTCACACAGTGTGATGGTTTGAAGACCTTTTGATGGATTCATGATAATCAGCCGTGGTGTGTCTGAGCCCAGATGGCAGCGGTGTTTACACTAACGGGATTAGGATTAGCTCCAGATTAGACAGGCGAGTTGAAAGACTTGCTCTGCTGACGCTACACGGCTGCTGTCCCCACGCTAACTGTGCTAAATGTGTATCAGATACTACTAACCTACAACAGCCTATTGGACAAGGAAGGTTATTGGAGGTGTTTGCCTACAAAAAACAACACAGCAATAACCTTTGTGTTGCAGGACAGGTGCTGCACAGGAACTGATGACACCTAATGTGTTTATTTGGTTTTAAGGTGGCCCAATTTGTTTGACTGGCTAAGGTTTTAAGAAAAACACTGGTTTGACACCAGTCAGCTAGGGCCAGATGTGTCCAGAGAGTGGGAAACATATACACCATGTTCCAACTGAATCATCAGTGTTATGTAACGTTTGCCCTAGGATGGGGAGGGTGAGTGACACAGAGAGCTAGAGAAATTGAGCTCAGAAGACTGACCTAGATCAGCAAATGGTACAGATAAGTACCTGAGGGGAGGGCAAGAGGCAACAGATTTTTTTTTTTTGGAGAGAAAGAGGAGGCTGTCACAGAAGAAGGGATGCAGAGAAAAAGATAGAGAAACAAGAGAACAGCAGGAAAGGCTGAGACAGGACAACAGGGAGTAAAATAATCCTATCATTGCCAGCCTATTCATGTGTTCTTTCTGTGGCAGTCTCCCAACCTTTTTAGGATCAAATGGACAGTGGCTGCCACTGCGCTGACTGGGTTCCAGTGACACAACCAGGCTGGAATGTGGATCTGTGGGCACAGAGATGGAGAATGCAGCCAGAGAAACCTTCAACAAGCATTTTGTGTGTGTAGTATATGTGGTGTGTGTGTCCTTAGAAGCAGATGTGTGTATCTACGTCTGTTCCCGCTTGTGTTTTCCTCATCTTCCTTGACCGTCAGCCACTTACAAATAAATAAAGGGGAAGGGTGTGTTGAGTTGAGTAAGAAAGGGATGACAGTGAGTCCACTTCTCCTCTCTCCAGTTATACAATTCCGCATGTAACCACCCCAAATCTCTCTGCATAGCCTGAAGCAAGTCTCTTTATTCAGTTCCACTACAAGTCATTCCCTCAGAGGAGGTTATCCTCAGATAACACTATTTTTCTTCCACTTACAGCATATATGCCATACTCAGAGATAAGAAGCACTATATACATGCTATCAGTCAGAACACAACCAGCTCACATGGTTAGAATATTGCTCAATATGCCTGTGTGTGTTTTATTTTCTCTGTTTTAAGCTGCAGAGGTAGGAGGTTCACCACAGTGGCAGCTATGGGGATGTTAACGGTTGCGAAAGTTATCCTCCCACTTTCCAGACACACAGATTCATTTTATGAATTGCTCAATTATAAGTCTGTTAAGGTAAGTTACAGTTACACAAGGACATTTCAAACTGCGCATTCACACTTATTTAATTTCAGAGGTTGTTTATCAGCAAGAAATTCCAGAGGAGCAAGTAAGACGGGTGGTGTTTCTTGTTTAGGAGAATTACCAAAGATAAGATGTACTCATCTGCTTTTGTGTTTTACTGCCAATGATTTATAGGTTGAGCCATTGTTCTGAGTTATTGTATACCACAGATAAAGCATGCACAAATATATGCAATTTATTGCACACAGTTATATAGCGCTGTAAACACATGTAGAAATATGTAGTTTCTGAAGGTGTCAGCATAGTTTCAGCCGTCTAGTGAACATTCCTCTCTTACACAGCCCTGAACCGCTGTGTTAAACACAATCATGCATTAGCCTATTAATCATGCTAGTCAACTAATCAATCTGAGGTTTCACTAGTAGAAATGCACGCTAATGCTGTATGCTCTATTAGGGTATGAATTAAGGTATCAAACACTTAGCTGCTTATTAAATGCCATCGCATGTTACAATGAAGAAGCATAGACCCAAAAGAAAAGATAAGATTAATGAGAATGCTTTGTACACAAGCATGTGTGCATGAACACAGAGGATGTATAAATCAGTGGTTGCTCTCCACCCAACCAAATCATTCAATTCTTCACAGTCCCACCCTAATCACACTCATCACACACTAGTGTCTGACCACCAGTAAAACTGTTACAATCTGTCTTTTACCCTGGGAATATTTAGACCTCTGTGGCACAGCCAAGCACAAATCTGCATTTGCATGCTCCAGATATTTAGTACAGGGGACAGCACCAGGTTTGGGACTTAAGGCTTAATTGTATTGCAGAAAACGAAGCCAGCCACACATGTGAGAATAAAACACATATGCTAAAAGGAAACAGCCAAGTTATGAACACGTGTTCTGTGTGGGTATTGCATGAACTTGAAAGCAGAAAATCTGGACTAGCAAGTTAACTGCCACAGCAGAGCATCCTACAGGACAAAGAGATCTTGCCTCATTTTTTACTTCAGGAAAAACACAGCTTAAAAAAGAAGCGCCACTTCTCCTCTCTGTCTATCCCTCTCACTGTGTTTACTATCAACATAAGCACAAATACAGCTGCCGGTGTGAACCTCCTTCTGGTTTCTTTATCTTTCAATCTTAATTTGACACCTACACTTTGAGCTGTGACAACTCTGGCACAATTTATCTTTACAAAGTTGATTGAACATTTTGAAAACATGTCAAATATTTCAGACATTAAGTTGTGATCTTTACCCCAGCACCAACAATATTCTGATTTGCATCTGCAGAACCATACTGTAAACTGAATAGTTTGCATGTTGTTGTCAGATCACAGAAGTGAACCACCAGTAATGGGAGCAGTACCTCTCTTGGAGAAAGCCTTTGAACTTTGACTGCATTATTAAGTTAATTATTAATTTCCCACTAGGGTGCCAAACTACTTTCGAAAAATGTTGTGGTCCAAAGGTAACAGGAAATGTATCAGACAAGTTGTTCCTATCTGGTCCAAGACCTACTATCAGATTTTTAGCTTTCATTTCCTCATACAGTACAAACAGCACAGCAGCTGCAGCTGATGTCAATCCAAGGAGTCATCTGTTTACTGTGACTGATCTTCAACACAACTTCTCTTAACTTTATTTTGCCTGATACCACCATTTTCTACTGGAAGTGCAAAGCATGTAGTTCTGCACAAATATTGCTTTCTTTATAAAATGTAGATCTATTATGTGTAGAAGAGGAATCTCTCAACTGAGCCTCTTGAAACCAAAAGGGAATGTTCAACAATGCCAGAAAATAGTGCCCCCAGGGCTGCAAATGGGGCACAGCAACTGAGCACAAGCAGGTGAAATGTTTGCCGTAACAAAGCGAGCAAGATGCGAGACGGTTGGAGCTTAGGGTGTGTCTAGCTCGTCTGTCAGGCTGTACTTGAATCAAATGGTCGAGTTTATTAAACAACTGACTTGAGCTCAAACCTGAGTCATCCAGGCTTGCAGAGACTCGTTTGGAGGTCACTGATAGGGCAGCAGCATCCCACTGGAACTCGTATGCAAGAATTTATGTTTGATGTTCAGTTTTATACTAAATGTGTCACAAAGATACTAAATTAAAAATCAGATTACCAAATTAATTGCATTTTTTTTATTACATAATATGGATATTCTTGAGTTTTTTTATTTTGTTGACTAAGAACTTTTCATATATAAGTTTTTCATCCATCATCTTAACCACTTTTCCTCTTATTGGTCAAAGAAGTCCTGGAGTCTATCCCAGCTGTCATTGGGCAAGAGGCAGGGGCTCATGTATAGAGACAACCATTCACACTTATGAGCAATTCAGAGTTACCAGTTAACCTAACTGCATGTCTTTAGATGGTGAAAAGAAGTCAGAGCACCCAGAGAAAACCCATGGATTCACAGCAGAAACATGCAAACTGGCACCACGCTGACCCGTGGATTCAAACACAGGTTCTTCTGTGAGGAAATTCCATAAATATACCTTTACTAGATCATTCTGCTAGATCTACACAAGTAGCTCTCTGTGATACAGCAGCTGGATAAACGGGGTCTGACTAGAACACACATAGCAAATCAGTATACTACAAAGGTTATTAAAAGGCATTTTACATAAGAATTTCAAGCCTAATGAGTAGGGACAAAAGGTTGGTGTGATCCAATAATGTACATATCATTTTCACTGTGACTACATACCTGCATAATCGTATGCGCTGGAACCAAGTAGCAGTTCACACAACCCTTGTCTCCAAAACCTGGGGAATGTTCTAAAGATACTTATTGTGTGTGTGTAACCTACTTCAGAGCACATCAGGTGCCCGGCATGCAGCTGCCACTGCAGAGGGGAGGATCCACGATAGTATCACACACACTCTTCAAGGACAAGCCTCAAGGACAGGCTCAGTATAACCTTCTGCAGAGCAGCAGCTGGTCCACAAGATGTACTTGTTTACGTGACAGATACTATGATGTGACAAAGAGCAGGGGAATCAAGCGGTGGGCTCATTTTTAAAGATGTCCTCATTTAGAAGCTGGTTTGATCATTAGAAGGTTGTGTTTCTAGAGAATCACTACTACAGTGGCATATGGTGGATCCTATCCTCACTGTGAGTGTGAGACTGGATAAATGTCACGTGTTTCATCTGACTAACATTTCAATCATGGGTTCACCATGGTGCCAGTTTTCATTTGGTTGCTACTAAACCTTAGGGAAAATTTGAGTGTAATTTTGAGAGCTGAAAACGATCAGAGTTTACAGCATGCTGTGTTAAATAAAAAAGACTTCATCTCTGTATGAAAACATGGTATAAAAATTTAATGTTGCCGTTAGCATGCTTTAATCAAACCAAAATTCAGAGAAGCAATGAAATCACAAAGTGACGTGTGAATTTAAAGTACAGCAGTGCTATTTGTTCATTTTTTGTCCATTTTTCCTATTTTCTTATCAAAATAGAGGCTCCTCAGTGCCGGGTGGCACATCATACAGAGGAACAAAGATGGCGACAACTCTTGATTTCATCTCTTTCACAATCTGCAATAAGCTATTATTTACAGAACAATTTGTACATCAGTCAATCATCCAAAACCAAACAAACTGGTGAGCCATTCATTCACACTTGTGTACACAGAAAGACATTCACACTCCTGTACAAGTGTGCAATGATGAAATGCAGATATCTCCACCACGCACACATGCTAAAGGCCGGATACCTGTATGTTCACATAACATGGGTAAACTAACAAACAGCTTCTCATTTCCCATCACAGCATACCAAGAAATATCTTGGTCACAGCCATAAAATAATAAAATCATTCATCCCACACTGTGCAAAAAAAAAAAAAAAAAGACACAGTATAACACACAGTCTAACAGCTCCTCCCCATAACAGGTTCACAGTCCGGCGCAGTCAATCCATTGGAAGACCAGAGCAATATGAATATTTCAAAGCTATTTACATGAGGCATGTTGTTATTTATAAAAACTGTAGCTTCTCAAAAGTGACATGAAGGTAACTTGAGATTTAAGTTCTGTGAGTGAGGCAGTTCATTTTAAAAGCACGCTTGGCTGTGCTTCAGGAGCGCTTCAGTTCAGATAGTCTGCGGAGAAGATTCTGTTGTCTGGATCTGAGGCGTTTCTTCTCCTGGAGCTGCCGTTTCTCCTTGACGTGCAGGTCCATGAGGTACTCCGTTGCCTGGGTCAGGATGGCCACCTTAGGGGTCTTGGCCGACTCCAGTCCGGGGATCTGATCCCGTAAGGCGAGGAAACGGGATCTGAGGTCATTCCTCCTCTTCCTCTCTAGGAAGTTGTGGTTCCGCCTGCGGTCAGTGTCCTCCATGTCAGAGTTTTGGGGGGACTCTGAGGGGGAGGATGGAGGGGAGACATGCTGAGCGGATATTGTGCAAACACGTTTGCTTTGAGGCTCGTCCTCAGACTCATCATCATCTTCCTCCTCATCCTCCGGTTCTGGCTCGCTGTCCGGAGAGCGGGCAGCATAGTTGTGCTGCTGCCGGTGGACAGACATGTGAAAGCGCCTGGGGCAGGGGTCTGCACGGACCGTGATGGTGACCGGTTTTCTTCCCAGCCGCACCCGGCTCTGCTTGCTCTCCACAGTGACCACATCGATTTCCTCTTCATCATCTGTGATTGACATGGATGTTACATGTAAGATGTCTTAATGATATCTTTTACAAACAAAACACCTGCATAAGAAGAGTCATGCTCAATCAAGCTTTACATCAACTGACTGCAAAGAAATGCATTCTTAACTAAGCTCACTATTCCTCAGTGTGGGGGCAGAGCAGGAACTGAGGTGCTTTAAGGAATTCAAGCTTGTGTCACTGAGCAATAGGCATCAGCAATGTAAATGAGGAGATCTGCTGGCAGGGGGTATTCGCTAATGTGAGAAATGTGAAAGAGTTTGTCTCACTGTGTGTAGTAGTAATAAATCATCAGCTCTGGGTCACCCCGCCCCTCTATCGCACTGTGTAATACAGCACAGAGAGATACTGAAGGGGACATTCAGATAAAACTGGAGGGGGCGCGGTTTTTAAAATGCTGCATGAGTATTCAGAGCAAGCATGTGGTGCATTGTCACAGTGCGAGTAAAAAAAAAACCTGCTCTACGCTGTCTGACTGTGTTGCACTTAATAACCCCGCTGCACCACGAGTTATGCAACAGCAGCCCAGCTTTCCAAATTACGCATTGTTAGGGGGCAATGTAATCCTGTAGCAGGGGGCAGGGTGGGGCAATTCAAAGCGTAACTGCTTCCTTACCAGAGGAATGAGAGTGAGACTCAGAACCAGACGATGCCGGTTTCCTGCTGCTGGTTGTCGGGAAGGTGAGAACAGCCGCTGGGTCGACGCAGTCTGTCGCCGAAGCAGCGATGGGGCCGCTGAGCGAGACGCACTGCGTTTTGCTCGGTCTCACGGAGATCTGGGCCACTGGAGAGACTCCGGTCTGCGCCGCAGCTGAGGCTTTGCCGCTGACCTTCTCCAACTGCTTACTGGCAGAGAAACTACTCCACATGCAGTCCTGGATGATGATGGAGCTGAGGTTGCCGAACAGCTCCTCCGTATCGGAAGAACTGTAAAGACCCTCGCAGTCCTCGTCCTGACCCAGCACCTTGGACAGCCAGCTGAGCTTGTCTCCTGGTGAGAGGTGCGGGGCACCACCGCTCAGAGTCCGGTTGGGAGACATGGGAGGGGTGGGCAGCAGCTCGAACTTTTTCCATATGTCCTCACTCGGTGCGGTTGACTTGTAAAAATCCTCCTCGGTGTCGAAATTATCGAAAAAATAGTGCTGGTAGCAGTCGAACTCCATGTTTCCAGCTAATAAAATCCTCTAGAGTTTATTCCCAAAAAGGATCAAATGACACAAGTGGCCTCTGAAGAACGTCCTGCACAGTGAGAGGGGAGATATCACAGTGATTAGTCAAGGATCTGCCTTAAAGTGGTTCACATTTCAAGTATCCATCAGTGGGCTGTTGGGATATCACATCCCCCCTAACAGCTTAGTCTACCGATGGGACCCCATTAATAATTGATTGCGTCTTGCGGGTGCTTTCTGTGCAGGGATAGATTCAAACTGTCCGGACACAAAAGCTTGATTTAATCTAAATCTAACAAACTATCCACTTATGTGTAGTCGCAACTATCATTCTTATCGAGTTCTTGTGTGAAGTGAGTAAGACACAGTATAACTGCAGACTCGGTTAAAGTGTGCGGCGCTGAAGCAGCACATCGGGCTGTATTTCCTGAAATGCTGGCAGCGCTTTGTTCCACTGAGCGCTGATGGAAACCGGTAAGAAGAAGCAAACTGGACTCCTACACAGTGGCCCAGCGGGGTAAAAGCCTCACAGGAAGCCTTCTATGTACTCATCTGAAACTTTTATACACAGGCACTGGAATAAAACTACTCACCGGCTCTCCACACAATCCCAATGCGTAATTTAGGTCATTGAAAATCCCCCAACAGCCAAAGAGCAGAGTGTCCACGGTTGGCGGAGATCAGAAGGATAAAAGCCGAGCGAGTTGGTGCTGGATACAAAGATGCGTTGTTTCGACGCTGTCTACTTTTTCTTTAGGTTACTTTAAAGATTAAAAAAGCCGGGGCTCAAACAACAGGAACTGTAGGTCCGCCCCACGGTGTGTGATAGACAGCCACACAGTGCATTTTTCGCGCCAGTGAGGTATCCTGTTATAAAGCCATAAAAAAAAGTGCAGGGAGGAGCCTCCGAAATATCTGCAGCGCTAGATCCGGGTAAGCCCCTTATTCACTTCAGAGGAGGGGGGAGCACGCAGCCCCGCCCCGCTACAGTTTGGCCACAGTAACTAAGATAACGAGGCTACTTCATACTACTTTAGCCTTCACTACATTTGAGAGGGAATATTGTAAAATATGCATCACTAAAGCAGTTATTAGCCTGTTTCTGGTACATTAAGTTTTACACACAAACCTGCTAAAATATTAAATATGATCAATAACAATACAAAGCTACTGTGGTTCCACGTTAAGCTGTTACAGCAGGAAACTAGTTATGGCTCATTAATACCATCAGTAATACCATCAGCAATAATGATACAATAATATAATATATATACATATAATTTTAAAATTATGTGCAAAATAAAAGTCATTTTAAAGCAAAACCATCCCTAGTTGCAGTTTCCCAAATTTTAGTTTGTGCCACTTTTCTACATCTACAGTTGACTCAGGTTGTTGAGATCTGGACTCTGTAATGAAAATTTTTTTCAATACTCTTCACTATTTTCAACATAAACTAGAAATAATAAAT